>SJYX01019313.1:40973-126317 GCA_006410675.1 Oreotragus oreotragus | reverse complement strand
GGAGGAGAAGGGGACGACCGAGGATGAGATGGCTGGATGGCATCATGGACTCGATGGATGTGAGTCTGAGTGAACTCCGGGAGATGGTGATGGACAGGGAGGCCTGGCGTGCTGCGATTCATGGGGTCGCAAAGAGTCGGACACGACTGAGCGACTGAACTGAACTGACAGTGAGTCCCCATCGTTGTTTATTTTGGGAGAGGGAGGAGTTCTCCTTTTCCCTCCAACTCTGCCAGTCAGGAGAGGAAGCAGTGGGGTCAGGAAACCTAGGACAATTCCCCTCGGTGTAGACTGTGGAGTCCCGAAGATTCTGCTCCCACCAGCTGCCCCACTTGTTTGGTGATTGCTCCCTGAGCTGCTCTCTCCAGAGGGCAAGCTGGCCTGTAATCCCCACCCTCCAGAGGAAGTTTGATTACCACACTCCAGAGGGCAGGACATGGTCTCCTTAGTGGTTCTTCACCTTAGTTTTCCCAGGCGCACGAAGGATTGGCACAGTCACCTCCATCCTCACCACAACAACAGTGCCGTATTTTGAGATATCTTGCTGGCTGAGGGGATGTAAATGTGACCACAGGGGAGAAGAGAGGTTCTTCTGAGTTTGAATATTTTTTAAAAATCGAGTCAGTAGGCTAATATGAGATATATATATATATAACAAGAACAATATCACAGTGTGATCAGATAGACGGAGTTTACTGTTCTGGAGCATCTTTCTTAATTAAAGAAAAAAGACTACATTTAAAAACAACATTGTCAATTAACAATGGGTCCCTAAATGAGTTAGTAATCTGGACTGCTTCGTTCAAGATACTGCTCACCTTAATGTTTCGGTGTCCAAGAACAAAGGCATCTTTTAGTTTCTACCACATTATGCTGCTCTTGTCTATTGAATGTTAGTCAATAGTCTGTATGAATTGTTGTTGTTCAGTTCCTCAAGTTGTGTCTGATTCTTTGCAAGCCCATGGACTGCAGCACTCCAGGCTTCCCTGTCCTTCACCATCTCCCAGAGTTGGCTCAAACTCACGTCCATCGAGTCAGTGATGCCACCCAACCATCTTGTCTACATGAACATGGGCGTCTAAATAGTTGGCATGCTTGTTACTGAGTCCAAGCTCGCTCTGCTTGCCTCAAGATGGGCCAAAGAATCCAAGACAAAGTATTGGGATGAGGAAGGGACTTTATTCAGGAGTCGGCTAACCAAGAAGATGGGAGGGTAGCGCCTCAAAATAACCATCTTGTTGGGGCCTGGTTGCGAGGTTCTTTTATGGATCAGAGATGGTGGGAGGGGGGAGGTGAGGAATCAAAGTAAAACGACTATTCAGTCCTTGCAAAGGTACCCTAGAATGGCAAACCTCAGGCAGGCGAATGTGTTAGTTTCACTTTCTTACCGTCCTTCAAAAGTGGGCAGCTCAGGCCATCTCCCTGAGGCAGGCCATTATGTTTACCTGCAGTAACAAAGGGACTTCCTTCCTGGCTCAGTCAGTGAAGAATCCGCCTGCAGTGCAGGAGACTTCCTGCAATGTAGGAGACCAGGGTTCGATCCCTGGATCAGGAAGTTCCCCTGGAGAAGGAAATGACAACCCACTCCAATATTCTTGCCTGGAAAATCCCATGGACAGAAGAGCCTGGTGGGCTATAGTCTATGGAGTCGCAAAGAGTCGGACACGACTGAGCAACTGAACCACCACCACAATAGCAAAAGTGGAAAAAATAAGGGTTAAAGTTACAGAAGCAAATCCAGCATAAATTCAAAATTAACCTTTCCCAATTATATGCCCAGTCGTATCTGAATTTCTGGGAAGGTTGCCTTTTTTACCGTAAAGATTTTTTATGATGTTGACCATTTTTAGTCTTTTATTGAATTTGTTACAATATTGCTTTGTTTTCTGTTTTGTATTTTTTTTTGGCCAGGAGGCATGTGTGATCTTAGCTCCCCAATCAGGGATCAAACCTGTGCCGCTTGCAGTGAAGTCTTAACCATTGGACCTCCAGGGAAGTCACTTCCCTTTTAATCATAACTGTATAACCACCTACAGCTGACAGCTTTTATTGAGATATGATTTACTTACAGTAAAATGCACAGACTTTAAGTATGCAGTTCAATGAGTTTTAAAGTATTTCTGCTTAACCTGTCTTCCTATTAAGAGACAGAACATTTCTGACGCCTCATGAAGCCCCTACATGCCGCCTTTCTAATCATTTCCTGTGTTCACCTCTCCCTGACCTGACATCCCATATTCTTAGTTCTATCACATTAAATTTGTTCTGTCATTTCTAAAGCTTCGTATAAGTGGAATTATAAGGTAGGTTCCCTTCTGTGTCTGGCTTTTCTCACTCAATATAGCATTTTTGAGATGAATTCATGTCATTACATGTATCTGCAGTTCATTCCTATTTGCTTCTGAGAAGTAGCCTCTTGTTTGAATAAACCATGATTTCTCCTTCCATTCTCATGTGGTAGACATTTGGATTATTTCTGGTTTGGAAAAATAAAGCTTCTTATAACAATGATGGTAAACAAATAGTGACTTTGTAACTCATAAACAAAGAAACTAGCAAGTGTGTGTGTGAGTGTGTGCCTGACATCACACAGAAACATGTTCATTGAGAAGTTCCTGGATTAGGAAATTCCCTGGCAGTCCAGTGGTTACGACTTCTGTCGCAGTGAAAAGGAAAGAAGAAAAGAGGAATGAGTTTTCTTTTTTTCCTTTCTCTTTACTGAGAACAAAGAAGATAAACAGAACAGTGAGCAAGCCTGAACATCCCTAGTTTTTTTTCACTGTAACTGCTTCTAACTCTGCATGTCTGTAACCAAGTTTGCCTTTCTGTCCCCTAACTCTGCAGGAGCTACACTTCACATCTATTTTCCTTTGACCGTATGCTAAATACATCCTGTGTCTGGTATTTATCCTTATAGCACCCTTCCCCTTGTAATTAGATATCAGAAAGAAGGCTGAAGAGCCACCAAATGGCCAGAATCAATTACTGGTTACTGACTCCAGCCTATGACAGTCTTTGAAACAATGCAAGAGGAAGAAATCAGTTCTTAACACCTTTGTTCCTCATCACAGACGCCTGTGAGCACTCTTCTAATATAAGCCCCTAGACTCCTCATAGAGGGGGACACAGTTCTTGAGGCATGAACCTACTGTGTTCCCCTCTCCACCAGCTGAGAATTAAAGCCACTTTTCTATTTCTTCCAGACTGTATTTCNGAGGAAGGGACTTTATTCAGGAGTCGGCTAACCAAGAAGATGGGAGGGTAGCGCCTCAAAATAACCATCTTGTTGGGGCCTGGTTGCGAGGTTCTTTTATGGATCAGAGATGGTGGGAGGGGGGAGGTGAGGAATCAAAGTAAAACGACTATTCAGTCCTTGCAAAGGTACCCTAGAATGGCAAACCTCAGGCAGGCGAATGTGTTAGTTTCACTTTCTTACCGTCCTTCAAAAGTGGGCAGCTCAGGCCATCTCCCTGAGGCAGGCCATTATGTTTACCTGCAGTAACAAAGGGACTTCCTTCCTGGCTCAGTCAGTGAAGAATCCGCCTGCAGTGCAGGAGACTTCCTGCAATGTAGGAGACCAGGGTTCGATCCCTGGATCAGGAAGTTCCCCTGGAGAAGGAAATGACAACCCACTCCAATATTCTTGCCTGGAAAATCCCATGGACAGAAGAGCCTGGTGGGCTATAGTCTATGGAGTCGCAAAGAGTCGGACACGACTGAGCAACTGAACCACCACCACAATAGCAAAAGTGGAAAAAATAAGGGTTAAAGTTACAGAAGCAAATCCAGCATAAATTCAAAATTAACCTTTCCCAATTATATGCCCAGTCGTATCTGAATTTCTGGGAAGGTTGCCTTTTTTACCGTAAAGATTTTTTATGATGTTGACCATTTTTAGTCTTTTATTGAATTTGTTACAATATTGCTTTGTTTTCTGTTTTGTATTTTTTTTTGGCCAGGAGGCATGTGTGATCTTAGCTCCCCAATCAGGGATCAAACCTGTGCCGCTTGCAGTGAAGTCTTAACCATTGGACCTCCAGGGAAGTCACTTCCCTTTTAATCATAACTGTATAACCACCTACAGCTGACAGCTTTTATTGAGATATGATTTACTTACAGTAAAATGCACAGACTTTAAGTATGCAGTTCAATGAGTTTTAAAGTATTTCTGCTTAACCTGTCTTCCTATTAAGAGACAGAACATTTCTGACGCCTCATGAAGCCCCTACATGCCGCCTTTCTAATCATTTCCTGTGTTCACCTCTCCCTGACCTGACATCCCATATTCTTAGTTCTATCACATTAAATTTGTTCTGTCATTTCTAAAGCTTCGTATAAGTGGAATTATAAGGTAGGTTCCCTTCTGTGTCTGGCTTTTCTCACTCAATATAGCATTTTTGAGATGAATTCATGTCATTACATGTATCTGCAGTTCATTCCTATTTGCTTCTGAGAAGTAGCCTCTTGTTTGAATAAACCATGATTTCTCCTTCCATTCTCATGTGGTAGACATTTGGATTATTTCTGGTTTGGAAAAATAAAGCTTCTTATAACAATGATGGTAAACAAATAGTGACTTTGTAACTCATAAACAAAGAAACTAGCAAGTGTGTGTGTGAGTGTGTGCCTGACATCACACAGAAACATGTTCATTGAGAAGTTCCTGGATTAGGAAATTCCCTGGCAGTCCAGTGGTTACGACTTCTGTCGCAGTGAAAAGGAAAGAAGAAAAGAGGAATGAGTTTTCTTTTTTTCCTTTCTCTTTACTGAGAACAAAGAAGATAAACAGAACAGTGAGCAAGCCTGAACATCCCTAGTTTTTTTTCACTGTAACTGCTTCTAACTCTGCATGTCTGTAACCAAGTTTGCCTTTCTGTCCCCTAACTCTGCAGGAGCTACACTTCACATCTATTTTCCTTTGACCGTATGCTAAATACATCCTGTGTCTGGTATTTATCCTTATAGCACCCTTCCCCTTGTAATTAGATATCAGAAAGAAGGCTGAAGAGCCACCAAATGGCCAGAATCAATTACTGGTTACTGACTCCAGCCTATGACAGTCTTTGAAACAATGCAAGAGGAAGAAATCAGTTCTTAACACCTTTGTTCCTCATCACAGACGCCTGTGAGCACTCTTCTAATATAAGCCCCTAGACTCCTCATAGAGGGGGACACAGTTCTTGAGGCATGAACCTACTGTGTTCCCCTCTCCACCAGCTGAGAATTAAAGCCACTTTTCTATTTCTTCCAGACTGTATTTCCATATTTTTAAATTCCGCTTCAGTGACAGAGAAAGCCAAGATTTTGGCCAGCAACACTTCACCTTCGAATGCAGGGTGTGAGGGTTCTATCCCTGTTTGGAGAGCTAAGATTCCACATGCCTCTCAGCCAAAAAAAAAACATAAAACAAACATTGTAATGAATTCAATAAAGACAAAAAAAGGGAGGTCCACATCAAAAAGTCTTAAAAAAAAAAAAAAAGGAGTTCCTGGGCTAAAGCTCAGAGGTGGTGAACACGCACTTGAAGTTCGCTTTGGCTGGACACCGCGGGTGAGTGAGGAGTTTGTAGACGTTGGTAGGATGAAGCAAAATTCATGCAGTTTAAAAAAGTTGTTACCAGGCTTCCCTGGTGGTTCAGGGGAGAAGATCCCACATGCCGCCGAGCAACTAAGCGCACTCGCCACAGCTGTTGAGCCTGTTAGAACCTGTGCTCCTCAACAAGAGAAGCCGCCCCGACGAGAAGCCCCTGCTTGCTGTAACTAGAGAGAGCCTGCACAGCAATGACGGTCCAGCAAAGCCAAAAATAAGAATAAACAAATAAAAGTAGTTTTAAAAGGTTTTTATCCATCAGTTGCAACCAGATGAAATAGGTAGGCTTGGCTGGAAAATGCATGTCTACAATTTAGAGATGAGCCACTCCCGATGGACTATTAATCATCCCATGTTACAGCAGAGAAATTTCTTGGCTGTTAATCATCGCATTTTACAGCAGAGAGGCATTAATTCCTACGAAGCCAACCTCCTAGGGCTGTTGTGAGAGGCAAATGGGAGACTGTTAGCTTAAAGCTCCAAGTGCAAGGTGGGTGGTGTCACAGTTTTCCCTTGAGAGACTAGAGTGGAACATTTTACACGTCATGTACTTTTCGTTTGTTAACTCATTTACCTCCCCAAGAAATAAGCACTGTTGCTATCATTTCCATTTTACAGATGAAGAACTTGAAGCCTGGGCAGGTTTACCACCCAGAAGCCACACAGCTGTAAATAGCATCTCTGGGATTTGAACCCGGGTAGAATTGGCTCTAATCTGAGCTGTTACTATTGTGCCATCTGTCTTTCTAAGAAGTTGTCATTATACCTCCTCCTAGCCACCCACGTTACAGGAACTGTCTTCAGCCTTTATTTCCTCGTGGGAGGGTTGCTATATTCAAATTCTTTGGCATGTTATCTAACAGATGTAACAGAAACTGAAAGCTTGCCTAAAAGCTAATGGTTGTCCCAGAGGCTTGCTGTGACACTGCTGAGCCAGCCATATTCTTGGTGTAAACTTTGTATTTGCACAATAATCAAAACCACCAACCTGCTGGAACAGATCCCAGGAGCTCCCACCTATGGCTGCCTTCCCCAGGACACACAGCATGGTGTCCAACTGATGTGGGAAATGCCCATGGCATTGAATGCTAAGAAGTGAGCATCCCCACGCCCAGGGCCATTTGGTCATTTACTAAATGGCTCTGTCCTCAGCGCCTGTGCAGTTTGGACTTGCTTCTTAACAGATTCCTTCAGCACCTCAGGGGCCACGTCCTTCTGTCCGAAAGGCCATGAATAACTGAGCTGGGGAAGAAGTTTGCAAGACTGGGTGTGGACAGGTGGGGCTGGACAGACCAGCTTTTCATTTGCATTTAAAAATTACTAGTTGGAGGGAAGGGATAAATGAGGAATTTGGGATTAACAGACATACACTACTACATATAAGATAAAGAGCAAGAAGCTACTTGTTCAGCACAGGGAACTATATTCAATAGCTTGTAATAACCTATAATGGCAGAGAATCTGAAAAAGTTATACATATATATATGTATGTACATTGCTTTGCTGTACACTTGAGACATTGTAAATCAACTATACTTCAATTAAAAAAAAAATTACTAGGGATCAACAGACTAATGCCTGTAACTTGACCTGAAAGTAAAACATGGTTTTTAAGCGAAAAAAGTTATGTTTAAAAATTACACTTCCCTAACACTGAGGTTTCAGAGTGTGAGATGTGGACATCTTAAAGTTAGATGAAACTTCACTCAGCAACTTCTGAAACAACTGAAAACACAACTCAAGAACCAGCTGAGGAAACCACCTGCAGCGCTCTCTTTAGCATTTTCTATAGAACAATTGACTGGTTTCCCAGGTGGTGCTAGTGGTAAAGAACTCGGCTGCCAATGCAGGAGACGTAAGGGATGCAAGTTCAAGTTCGATCCCTGGGTTGGGAGGATCCCTTGGAGGAGGAAATACTAACCCACTCCAGTGTTAATGCCTGGAGAATCCCACGGACAGAGGAGTGACTTAGCACGCAACCCATAGAGTAATTAAAAGCAGGAGTCAAGGATCCAAAGACCACATCACCAGGGATGGGCCAGCTCTCTCTCCAGCATTGACTAAAAATAGGAAATTACCAGTTGTACCTAAATGGAACTAATAAAACCAGAACCTCCTATGACTTTATAGCCACTTGGAAAAAGCAGCTAAAACTAAATAACCCATCTGGAGCTGTGTTGTGCTGCTAAATGAGGTAAGTTAACCTGGAGCCCCAACACGTATTCCCAGCTGGAATAGTTATGATTCTGTACACTTGCGCCATCACCAGTGAAGGGCTACAACCCTCCACACACCTGTAATGTTCACATCTGAGCTGTCCTGGGTGTCTTCTCGGTGGGGAGGCAGGACATGGAGGAGAGAAATTGCAGAGGCCCCCGAAGAAATCCTAACCCCAACTCTCAGAGCGCAGAAGGTGCACACAGGCTAAAAACATCCCACGTCACTGACTCAGTCTCCAGCACCTTCTCTCCCTAAAGCAAAGAACCACGTCATCTGAAAACGTGGAGATGAATACAGTCTGAGACTTGCTGTTTAAAAAGATTTTTTAACAGATTCAAAGAAAAAATGGAATTTGTTAACTTATTTTACTAAATTATATGCAAACAAAGTTAATCTATGAGTCAAGAAAGTGACATGCTGAAAAAAGTTAAATAATGAAGGGAAGGTGAATAGGTCAGCCCAAATAGGCCAATTTGGCATGTGGATTGTTTTGAACTGAAGGCAGTCAAGATCCAGCAGACTCAGGGAAGACTTTTACTTTCCCTTAACTGCCTAAAAGAACTTAGATAGGGGGCCTGGTCCAGAAAAAGAGATTCTAGTAGAAGCAACATTTTATTTAACGACCTATCTACATGGAAGGATGAACATCTAACCATCAAATACCAGCTCTTCTTATCTTCTTGTGAATTACCCTCCTCCCTTTTGAAGATCCAGGCCCCTGGTCCATTTCTTTATTTTGGCTGCACTGCACGTGGGATCCTTGTTCCCCGACCAGGGATCAAACTCCTGCCCCCTGCCTTGAAAATGCAGGGTCTTACCCACTGTACTGCCAGGGAAGTACCCCTATGCAATGCTTGCCTGAGGATGGTGTGTAAGTCTCAGTTGCCCAACTTAACTCTGGGTCTCAAATTTTTATGGGAATCCTATATATACAAAATTAAATTTGGTTGTTCTCTTATTAATCTGTCTTATGTCAATTTAGTTATTAGACCAGCCAAAGAACCTAGAATGGAAGAAGGGAAAAATTGTCTACCCCTAGAATATTAAATTGCATTGTCACATATTAAATTGCACAACTGTTCTTTTCTGCTGGATGTTGACTCATGAGTTCAGTTTAAGCCCGTTGTTTATTTAGTCATTCAATTAAATTACATTCTTTCTTTTCTTCAAGAGTTGAATAGGTCCAAATGTGGCTTCTGACTCAAAGAATTCATTCTAAACCACTGCCAGAAAAACCCTTTATTTCATGCTAATGAATCAGTTTTTCAAATTAGCAGGGAAAAATCTGGAACTAATTAACTAAAAGATCTGAGTTGTCATCAAACTGCCTTGGGAAGCATATTAAGACAACAAAATCATTTTACAGACCAGCCAGGAAGGGAAAGCAGGATATAGAGTCAATGGAAAAGCATGGGCCCTGGGACTGAAAGCACAACTTTTCCTATTTATTAGCTACATATCCTGGGGAAAATGATGTCTTAAGGCCTTGGGTTCCTCATTGATGAAGCAAAAGTAGTAACCTAAGTCTGCTTCCGAGTTCATTCTTGGGGCCCAATTTATCTTGTAAAAATGTTTTATAAATGCCAAAGGACCATTTGATTGCAAACTACAATTATTTAGCAGTCCAGTTGCTTTGGAGACAACAAAGTCCTTGTATTTTACATTCAGCTTTCAGACCACGAAAGGCTGCTGCTGCTGCTGTTGTTGATCAGTCGTGTCCGACTCTCTGTGACCCCATGGACTGTAGCACACCAGGTTTCCCTGTCCTTCACTGTCTCCCCGAGTTTGCTCAAGTTCATGTCCACTGAGTTGGTGATGCCATCCAACCATCTCATCCTCTGCCGGCCCCTTGTCATTTTGCCTTCAAATGCTGCTGAGGGAACCCCATATCCTCACTCACTCTTCCATCCCAACAGACTCCCTAAGGGGCTCCATATGATTAATGTGGCTTTAGACCTAGATTGATCTCACAGTATTTTATTTCTTCTCCACAATGACTCCCCTGGAGCCAGAACAAGAATATCAAAGTCCATCAACAGAAAACAAGGGGACTTTTTGTATACTTGAACCTAGAAACATGTTAAGTAAGATAATAAAATCTTTTTGCATACTCAACCCTAGAAGCATGTGGTTTTTAAAAACAGATTTGGGAAGGAATAAAGTTGCCTTCAACAGTTTTACTATGATTCCAGTAGAGGGCGACAGGGCTGCACTGACTCTCCTATTGGAGTGAAGTCAAGTGAAGTGAAAGTCCGTGTCCCGCTCTTTGCGATCCCGTGGGCTATATAGTC
This sequence comes from Oreotragus oreotragus, assembly GCA_006410675.1. NCBI lineage: Eukaryota > Metazoa > Chordata > Mammalia > Artiodactyla > Bovidae > Oreotragus > Oreotragus oreotragus. The sequence continues at coordinate 116,217 of SJYX01019313.1, read as the reverse complement.
CATGGAATTCTCCAGGCCAGAATACTGGAGTGGGTAGCTGTTCCCTTCTCCAGGGGATCTTCCCCACCCAGGGATCGAACCTGGGTCTCTCGCATTGCAGGCAGATTCTTTATCATCCGAGCCACCTGGGAACTGCAATGTAATCAAAAGTTAACACCACAAAGAGCCTGTCTTCTTGCAGGAGATGAGGTTCGATTATTAGATCATGGCAACCTATTCCAGTACTCTCGACTGGAAAATCCTATGGACGGAGAAACTTGGTAGGCTGCAGTCCATGAGGTCGCTAAGGGTCGGGCACGACTGAGCGACTTCACTTTCACTTTTCACTTTCATGCATTGGAGAAGGAAATGGCAACCCACTCCAGTATTCTTGCCTGGAGAATCCCAGGGACAGAGGAGCCTAGTGGGCTGCCGTCTATAGGGTTGCACAGAGTTGGACATGACTGAAGTGACTAGCAATAGCAGCTGTATTGGATGAGGAAGATCCCCTGGAGGAGGAAATGGCAACCTACTCCAATGTTCTTGCCTGGGAAATCCATGGACAGAGGAGTCTGGTGGGCTACAGTCCTTGGGGTCACAAAGAGTCAGACTTGACTTAGCAACTGAACAACAGTCACAGTTTTAATGTTTTTGTGGAGAAAAGACATTACCGAAGGCCATCATTATGCTTTCAGTTGCACTTCCAAACACTTACAAAATGGGTTTGAACTTTTTTTTTTTAATGCAGGAGCCACTTGGGCTTTTGCAAGCTGAATGCTTTCACCTTCGGTGAGCAATGGGCACCACTGGTGGCTGAGCTAGCAGTCACCCTGTTTTCCTTCTTCCTGAATCATAACTTTGGTTTTGCTCAAGTTATCTCCCCATTCCTAGTCCAGAAGAGATCCTGACTAGTCTGAGCCAATGAGAGCATGTTTTAGCCTGGTAAAAGCAACTGGTCCAGGAGTGGACTTAGAACCTTTCTTGGTCCAATCAGACTGAAGTATAGGGCTTATCTATTATGATCTGGAAGAAACCTTTTCCTCCTTCTTTCCCACTGGATACGAATATGGAATGAAGGTGGAAGCGTGTTGCTTTTGGCAGTCATATTGTAACCATGAGTAAGATGGCCAAAGGAAAAAGGAGGAAAGAACCAGGTTTTTGGTAACATCACTAAATCCAACAACCCTGTCACCTGAACTTCCTGTCTTGTGAGGTGACACATTTCTGTTTAAACCTGCTTGTGTCAGTCTTTTGTTTTTTTGCAGATATCATGCTTATATGGCTTAATGAACTCCCTCCAGTCTCCCCAAGGCCATCCACTAGCTGGGCTGACATAGGGGCCAAGAGTGACTAATTTGGACTACTCTTCATTTTAAACTATCTATTGGTTTTCCCTGGGTCACTTGTTGAGGATGTTGTTGCATATTATTCTTTTCATTGACCCAGTACTTTAAAGATATTTGTTATTTATTCTTAGTCCTAGATGGATCTGTAACTCAGAAGGGTTATCGCTCCAAGTGAGAGATTGCAGCACAGCAAATCAAAACATGTCCAGAGTCACCCAAGATGTCCATGACTGTGCTGAAAATACCATGTACTTCATAAGTGCTCCATTCATTTCTAGTTCTACCCTGTTGGAGGGAAAAATTCAAGCTAACTAGCATAGCAGATTATGGTCGCTTTAAAGCGTTTATTCACTTAGTTTTGGTTGCGCCAGGCCTTTGTTGCTGTGCTCAGGCTTTCTCCTGCTGTGGTGAGCGGGGCTACTCTCTCGGGGTGTGCGGGCTTCTCACTGCGATGCCTTCTCTTGTTGCAAAACGTGAACTCCAGGGCGAGTGATCTATAGTAGCTGTATCACACAGGCTCAGGAGTTCTGGCTCATGGGCTGAGTTGCCCGCAGCACGTGAAATCTTCCTGGACCAAAGATGGAACCCGAGTCTCCTGCATTGGCAGGCAGATTCTTAACCACTGGACCATCAGGGAAGTCTTACGGTGATTTTTAAAATCTTAGGGATATCAATAAGATATGTTCAGATCACAAGACTTATACTGTAAAAAAAAAAAAAAAGTTAACTCCAAGTAACTGAAGCTTCTTATTAATTTAGATTTCCTGTCAGAGATGAAAATTTCTGTAGAGATGGTGGGTAGTCTCCGAATGGGCTTCCCAGGTGTCACTACTGGTAAAGAACCTATCTGTCAATGTGGGAGACGCAGGTTTGATCCCTCACTCGGGAAGATCCCCTGGAGGAGGGAATGGTAACCCACTCCAGTATTCTTGCCTGGAGAATCCCAGGGACAGAGGAGCCTGGTGGGCTACAGTCCATAGGACTGCAAAGAGTTGGACATGACTGAAGCAACTTAGCACACACAGTCTCCAGACAGCCTATTGTCATTGCCGTATTAAATAACTTGAATTAAGTAATTTAAGTGTTTTTAGTGGGATTGGTGGTTCAACAGGGAAGGGGCAACACGGAAACGAGAAAGAGAGCACACATTACAGATGGGCTTAAAAGGACCTAGGGATCAAGGACTTTGACCTGAATTAAAATAGCAATGCAGAACTGGGGTGGTAACTGAGCTGCTCATCGTAAATACCAGCCTTTCGACGAGCCTCAGATGAATGGTCTGACTGACGTTTTGTCCCCTCTCTTTAGTCTGGATGCTCTGACTGACCTGAAAAGTTTAGCTCTATATTATAAAGCAGACCAGGAGGAAAGGGACCCAGTAAACCCTAACAAAAGGGGTTTATTGGAATAGAAGCTGCAATTCAAGTCACTGCTACCTGATTCGCAAGATGGAAAGCAAAGTTGGAGAGTTTGGCAGATGGCTGAGTGTTCCTCCAAATTTACTCTCCTTTTTTCCCATAGAGATGGAATTTTAGCTGGACATAAGGTGAAATCACTGCAGATGGTGACTGCAGCCATGAAATTAAAAGACGCTTACTCCTTGGAAGAAAAGTTATGACCAACCTAGATAGCATATTCAAAAGCAGAGACATTACTTTGCCAATAAAGGTCCGTATAGTCAAGGCTATGGTTTTTCCTGTGGTCATGTATGGATGTGAGAGTTGGACTGTGACGAAAGCTCAGCACTGAAGAATTGATGCTTTTGAACTGTGGTGTTGGAGAAGACTCTTGAGAGTCCCTTGGACTGCAAGGAGATCCAACCAGTCCATTCTGAAGGAGATCGGCCCTGGGATTTCTTTGGAAGGAATGATGCTAAAGCTGAAACCCCAGTACTTTGGCCACCTCATGCAAAGAGTTGACTCATTGGAAAAGACTCTGATGCTGGGAGGGATTGGGGGCAGGAGGAGAAGGGGACGACAGAGGATGAGATGGCTGGATGGCATCACTGACTTGATGACGTGAGTTTGAGTGAACTCTGGGAGTTGGTGATGGACAGGGAGGCCTGGCGTGCTGCGATTCATGGGGTCGCAGAGNCAGTCCATTCTGAAGGAGATCAGCCCTGGGATTTCTTTGGAAGGAATGATGCTAAAGCTGAAACTCCAGTACTTTGGCCACCTCATGCGAAGAGTTGACTCATTGGAAAAGACTCTGATGCTGGGAGGGATTGGGGGCAGGAGGAGAAGGGGACGACCGAGGATGAGATGGCTGGATGGCATCACTGACTGGATGGACGTGAGTCTGAGTGAACTCCGGGAGCTGGTGATGGACAGGGAGGCCTGGCGTGCTGCAATTCATGGGGTCAGACACGACTGAGAGACTGAACTGAACTGAACTGAGAGAGATTTTGGGGTCTTCTCAGGTAACTCAGTGGTAAAGAATCTGCCTGCAGTGCAGGAGACCCAGGTTTGACCCCTACGTAGGGAAGATCCATTCTGGAGGAGGGCAAGGCAACCCACTCCAGTATTCTTGCCTGGAGAATTCCATGGACAGAAGAGTCTGGAAGGTACAGTCCATAGGGTCACAGAGTCAGACACAGCTGAGCAACTAACGTGTTCACTTCTTTCACTTCAGAGACAGTTTTGTATGCTTCTAGGTTTATATGTCCACTAAAATAAGGAGATGAAGCTTGCATCCTTATGTTCATAACGTGTCATATGGTTTATTCAAGTACTGACGACTGCGTTTTGAGTGCCTAGCTAGAGTGCAGTCACCTCCTCTCTCTGAGCAGTTCGTTGAGTCCACACCCCAGCCGCCTCCCTCCTCAAGCACTCACACTCCAAGCTGCTCTGCACCACACTAGTCACTCCAGGGCCAGGCACCAGACAAGCAGGGCCAGCCCCTGTGCCCCAGAACCTGCTGAAATCATTCAAGTCAGCCAGTGCTAAATCTCACTTGTTCCTTCTCACAGAATCCACAATCAGGTGCTTGCACATGGTTCTGCTTTCTTATGCCTGTGGCCGGCCCCAGTATTTCCTGGCCCTGGCCCGGCTTCTCTGAGTGGCCCTGGAATGGCTTCTCATTTCTCCCCAGGGAGCTGTGAGTCCAGCAAAACTGTAACACTCTTTCCAGTTGCTCTCATGATCGGTGTCTGGCTTCACTCAAGGTAATACAGTTAAAACATGGGGTAAGTGTGTTTAATCGATTTTTCTCACTTTAAATTTTGATTGGGGCTTCCTTGGAAATCCAATGCAGAGGGCACAGGTTCACCCCTGGTGGAAGAACTAAGATCCCACATGGCTGAGCCAAAAAAAAAATTTTTTTTAATTGATTTTTCTCTCCACAAACGGTTCAGAAAAGACGTTTCTCACTGGGTTCAAGGCAAATTTTAATACCAAAAAAGGGAAGTCCAGAAATCCCGAGGCAGCTCTGCTGAGGGCACCCAGCTGTTCTCTCACCCCTGATGCTAAGAGATCTGCTCAGGCCACTCCATAGCAGATGGCAGGAAAGAAAGTGCAGGGAAGGACACTGATTGCAAAGCAGGTCTTTGGAACTAGCTTTTGATTGGTCCCCAAACCAGCCTCCAGGGTAGGAACAGGAATTCTGACTGGAAGAAATGGCGCCTCATCACAAAGAACCCAGACTGCTTCTCAGATCCACGACACTCCAGCAAGTCGTTCCAACAAAACTGCCACAGTTCCTTCCCCATCACAAATGCTGCACCATCTGCCCCAAACTTCCAACCTTTCCTCTTCACCTTATACATCACAGGCCTCTTCCCGCTCAGGAGCCCTCTGCCAACATCATCTCCACACTCAGGGGGCAGCAGAAAGCTAAATCCATGTACACCTCTAGGCAACCAGGCCGTGAATTCAAAGCCCTCCCCCGATTGCTCCCCTCCTGTCTCACTCTGTCCCATTCTCCCCCTTTCTCTTCCCCAGTGGAGTCTCTTCTCCCTCATTTTTGTCCTACCCACTCAAACAAGGGCAGCAGCAGATTCCACCCAGAGGCAGGGAGCCAGGAGAGACACAGACAGAGCACTTGATTCCTCTGGTGGAGAGGTAGAGAGATGGTCACTTTCCCTACACTTGTGTCTCTGCCCTGCTCTGAAGGAGATGTGGAGCAGTTGTGATAAATCTGTCATGTTTGAGGACTGCTATAGAAATCCCCTAAGGGACTTCCCTGGTGGTCCAGCGGCTAAGACTCCCAAGGCAGGGAGTCCAGGTTTGATCCTTGGTCAGGGAACGAGATCCCACCTGCCGCAACTAAAGATCTCGCAGGCCACAAGAAAGACGGTAGATCCCACATGCTGCAACTAAAGCCTGTTGCAGCCAAACAAATAAACAAATATTTTTAAAACAATAAATTATCATTAATACTTGGAGTAATTTCCTTCCCCTAGTCTTGCTTCCAGTTGAATTCTTACTGGGAATGCCAGTGTCCTCTATGGGAAGATACATACATAACGCTATTTCTGCTGAGGACCTAGGTTCATTCTGCTTCTTCTTCCAGGCCCCCAAATCCAGCTCCGGGCTCCCCACAACCTCACAGCTCCAGACATTTCTCCCTCCTGTGTGCCCCTGCCCCAGTTACCCTTCCCAAAGCAAATCCCAGCCAGTGTTCTGTGCTCTGCCCACGCCCTTCCCTACCTGTGAGACTGAGATTTGTGTTCATTCATACAGCAGAACTCATTTCTAACTTTCAAGATGGTTTCTTTCTTCCCAACATAGGATGTGGGGAACATTTCCCAGGTTAACTAATTACCCATTTCACCGCAGGTCCTGGGTTCCCAGAAAATACCTAAAATTCTTTCTCTTTCAGCTACTGTGATGAATTCTCAAAGTCCCATCTCACATCCTCCTTCCCCTGTGCATGAGTATTGCCTCACCCTGCTTATTTAAATTATATGCAGAGTAACTCATGAGAAACACTGGGCTGGAAAAAGCACAAGCTGGAATCAAGACTGCCAGGAGAAATATCAATAACCTCACATATGCAGAGGACACCACCCTTATGGCAGAAAGTGAAGAGGAACTAAAAAGCCTCTTGATGAAAGTGAAAGAGGAGAGTGAAAAAGTTNGCTGGACTGGAAGAAACACAAGCTGGAATCAAGATTGCCGGGAGAAATATCAATAACCTCAGATATGCAGATGACACCACCCTTATGGCAGAAAGTGAAGAGGAACTAAAAAGCCTCTTGATGAAAGTGAAAGAGGAGAGTGAAAAAGTTGACTTAAAGCTCAACATTCAGAAAACGAAGATCATGGCATCTGGTCCCATCACTTCATGGGAAATAGATGGGGAAACAGTGGAAACAGTGTCAGACTTTATTTTTGGGGGCTCCAGAATCACTGCAGATGGTGATTGCAGCCATTCTTATAGCTCCACATCTCCGTCTGTGTCCTTTCCCTCAGCCAGGTCCCCAGCCTATCTTGTGTAAAATTACCCAGGTCCTGCCAGACTCTGTTGCATCTTTTGCTCTCACTCTGGCAGTGGCAGTGTGCTGCTCATGCCAAGGTCATCAATAAAAGGAAAGGATGCTATCAAAAACAGCCATGCCAGCTTAGGCTACAAGAAAAGGAACAGTGCTGAGAATGATACAAGTGCCTATGCTGGTTTAGACCTCCAGGAAGAGCTCAGGAGGCATTTCCTGGCAACACACTTAAGAGGGATCCAGCAAACCAGCACCTAGAAAGAAGAGTAACCAGAGCAGCCAGGGATGTAAAACCTTACCCCAGTGGGGAATCTAGGGTCACTTCTTTCAGAAAGGAGAACTTTAGGGAGCTTGACTTTAATCTTCAAACAAGCTTATTCCGTGTATCTAGGGGACAGGACTAGAACTAATGGATGCGAGTTTACAGGGCCACAAGAAGTCCTTCCTTAATGTAATCGGTCAGAACTCTAAAATTCCAAAGAACTGCCCCAGGATGGTGGGCATTCCCTTTCAAGCAGAGGCTGAAAGAATCCAGCAAAGCTTCCTTCTTCCTTCTACCTCCCTTGCCAGAGAGAGGTAGATAACCAGGACAGAAGATTGGACTAAGTGGCCTTTGAGCCAACAGTTCTAAGCACTTGAAATTTTGGTCCCTGCTGTGATATTTGTACCATTTTATCTACATCAAAAATCCATTCCATCCATTTTTAGTGGTACTAAGACTGACCTGCTTCTGCACAGATAATTCTTACCAAAACATAAGGTACAAGTTGAAATTAATCCTCTTTAAAACGTGAACAGTTGCCCACCTCCATGACAATTAGGAACTGAACTCGTGCTTTTTAATGTATGATCCATCCTCAAATTCCTATATTATGCTGTAATGGGTTCCTAAGTCAGTATCAGACTAATAACTGCTTCCCATTTAAACTGGTGTACTTTTGTACTGCTATAGCCCTTCATAGAGTGTTCAAAGACAGATTTAACTCATTGTAGTCTCACAGCAACCTTTGAGATAAATATATTGTTTATGACCTCCCACTTTGCAGAGAAGGACATTGAGAAAAAAGGAAATAAATAATCCAGTCTAGGACACCACAGCTAGTGACTAATAGAGCTGGGACTGATGGTTAGTTCATTGTTTACTCTATTGAATTATGTTGCATTTTCTCTACTTGATTCTTTTCTAAAACAACAAACAAGCAAACAACTGTGTATGTGTGTGTGTGTGTCTGTGTTGGGGCAGGCAGCAGGTGTATAAGAGACAGATTGGAGATACAGATGTCAGAAAGACAAAGAGATACTAAGGGAAAGAAAGAGAAAAGAGACACAATGAATCTGATAAAATATAGCACTGACTAGTCTGTTACCTATTTATCATATATTTGAATGCTTTTAACGGTGAAGATAATTTTTATGGAAATAGGACTGCCACTTCTGACCACAAAGAAAAAAGTATCCACATCCTAATTATATACGATAACTAGATAAGATTTTTTGATGCAAAGGTTTCATTTAAAAGACTGAACGTTTTTTCCTCCTTCCTTTACCCTGAAAAGTACCCTTGAGTATTAATGAGAGGTTTCACAGATGTAGGGAACAACCAATCTGGAAGGGTCCTTGGACACCATCTAGTGCCATCCTCTTCTTTGCAAGACAGAAGAACTCCCAGATAGTATCAGCACACAATTATTAAAGGCTTCTCCCTGATAGCAGAATGCTACTGGCATTTCAGGAAAAATCAGTCTTCCTCTGGGCAGGGAGGGGGAGTGGGAAATAAGTAATATTTTCTAAAAATACATTTCTAAATTTAACCAAATTTGAACAACCAATCTGGAAGGGTCCTTGGACACCATCTAGTGCCATCCTCTTCTTTGCAAGACAGAAGAACTCCCAGATAGTATCAGCACACAATTATTAAAGGCTTCTCCCTGATAGCAGAATGCTACTGGCATTTCAGGAAAAATCAGTCTTCCTCTGGGCAGGGAGGGGGAGTGGGAAATAAGTAATATTTTCTAAAAATACATTTCTAAATTTAACCAAATTTGCCTTTCTACTTGTGAGGAGCTCAGAGTATTGACAGAAACTCTAGAATCCCATATTGAAATCCTTAGGATTACAATCAAATCTCTACATGAGACAGCCTCCTCACCCCACTCCCTACCAAGAGGATTACCAGTGTCTATTCAAAGAAGGCTCTGGGTAGGGCCCTCTGGTCAGATTATCCTTTCATAGGAAACCTAATTGGAATTTGAAGAAACACTGCTGGAATTTTAGGAAATCATTTGTATTTCATTCCTGAACTGTGGCTTAGCTAATAGAATTCTGATAAGCAAAAGAATCCGAAAGAGTCTTCATAATGAGACATTGATTGAGTCCCAGTGGCCAATCTCCTTTAGCACAAAAAACTGCCATAGTCTTCTAGAAGCTCTCTGTGATAGTCTTTCATTTTGGGGAAATGACATAATCTAGAGCTGTCATTTTCCTGTTTCTCATGTTGTATAACCCCAGATTCCTTTATTATTTCCTTTTATCCTAAGCTCACCAGAACAGTAACAACAAAATATCATTTAAATATTATTTTCTATTTAAATTCCCTTTATATTAGATTAATTTCTTTCAAAAGATAGGTTTTTTAAAAAATGAGATTAATTACCTTTTGTTAATAAATTGGGTGACAGCTGAGGAAACTTCCACATATGCTTTTCTAAAACCCTGCAAAATTTCTGAAAGTTGGAAAACATTTCAAATTGCAAGTTACTTTATGAATAAATAAAGCTAAGCCCAAAGTAGGTGGGAGACAATAAAATAATAACTATAAAAACAAAAATTAAAAGGAGGCCTATGTTATCAATTGCTAATGAAAGTGCTGAAAGTATTTAAGAAAAAGGAAGGAGCAGATATTGGATAAGAAATGCTACCCTGATAATTAAGAGAAGCTTGGATTCAGGGGAGTAGAATAAAGCGATATTGTTTTTTTTCTCAGAAAATCACTCCAAAAATATTAGAACAAAAAGAAACTTGTTTCTCCATATTCAGTGAAAATAAGAGTGCTTAGTAACCCCCAAAAAGATAGAACGCAGTTGGAGAATCGGTCAAATTCAAGTGCCTGAGATAGGAGTTGGGGGAGTCAAAAATAACTAACTAAAAGAAAATAAAACAAGTAGGAAAAAATGTGTGTGTGCTTGTGTGATGTGTTAACTATTGATTAACATAACAAGACTATCTGCTTTGCTCATTGTCTGTATTTTTGTAAACATTTGAAATATGTTTACATTTGAATTAAACATTTAAACATTAAACATTCAATTTAAACATTTGAATTAAAATTTTATATCTAGAAAGAAGCAGGTATATTGTTTTGAAGAATCCTAAAAGAGCTAAGGAAATAGAGGCTCCAGATACCACCGAAGATGAGGTACAGCTAGGCATTGTGGGGCAATGGAGGGGGTGATGAAAAGGAGAATGATTAAATACCTACATAAGGAGAAATTAGATGTTACGTTTCCATACATTCAGATGGGTGACCCCCTCCCCTTCTACTCCAAAAGACAGTAGTTTTACTTACTAAAGAAAAAGAGAGGTTTCAGATTTGGGGGTGCTAAATGCAGAAGGTGATGGTGAGTTATAGTAATAAAAACAGGAAACTAAGAGAAAATATGCACCCTAAACACAGAGATTTCAGTGTTGACTGTCTGGTGATGTCCATGTGTAGAGTCTTCTCTTGTGTTGTTGGAAGAGGGTGTACTCGTGTTGTTGGAAGAGGGTGTTTGCTATGACCAGTGCCTTCTCTTGGCAAAACTCTGTTAGCCTTTGGTTGCCTCATTTTATACTCCAAGGCCTACCTAATCACTTTGCTGTACACCTGATATTTTGTAAATCAATTATACTTCAAAAAAACTGGCTTGTTTTCAGGTCTTGGTAAAGAAAGGAATACTTCTGAGAGGTGAGGGAAGGGGAGAGCATCACCTTGCCTTGAGGGCTTCATGAACCCACTTACCGCCTTTCCGCCTCTGGAGAGAATTTGTTCTTGGTGAGAAAAAAAGTGGGTATGAGAGCGATCGGAAATGACTAAGTGGTCATTGGCAGGGGTTTTGTTCTCTCCCTGGGAGGAATGGAAGCTTCATTCAGAGGAACAGGGATGGTGTTGGGAGGAAGGAAAGGGTTTAGCTCCCTCGTTTATCTTTCCACCTAGGACAGGAACTTAGGTCTTCGCTTCAGAGAAGGACGTCTCGGGAGTAACAGAGGGTCTAGAAGCAGTGGAGCAAGATCCCTAGGGATTCCCAGGTCTGGAGCAGAAATAAATGTTACAAGTTTTTATGGCCATAGTGGGTGGGAGTCGGGGAGAGAGTCAGAGGAACTGACTCTTTGCTATTGTCTCTCATACTTCCGCTTCCAGGGAGGAGCTTCCTTACTGGGTACAAGTTGGGCTGGTGCACTGTAGGTTGGTCCCCTGGATTATGTTTTTTCAGTAAGATTTGTAGGGCTTCATTTCACTCTCTGCATTTTATTTAAAATGGAAACTTTCCTGAAACTGTTTCAAGTAGAAGTTCTTGAATTAAGATCAATGATTCCACATGTTTGAAGAAATAAGAAAACAGAAAAATCAACACGTATAATTCTCCTACTTTGATTTTCTGCTCCCAGCCTGGCAGCACCCAGGCCTGCCTCCTTAGAAGCCGGGACCAGTTAACACACACACACTTCCCCTCCAGGCCTGCTGCAGAAGTGGAGGTACAATGCCTTCCACAGCACACCTCCGAACTCAGTGTTGAGAAATGATAAACAGTCTTCACAAAACAAGTGTGCTTTTTCATAAAAGATAATGCGGGATGATTTCATTTATACAAAGTATCTAGAGAAGCAAATCTGTAGAGATGAAAAACGGATCAGTGGTTGCCCAGGGCAGAGGGTGGGAGGGGGATTACCTGCAAATAGGCATGAGGAAACATTTGGGGCAGTGGAAACATTCTGAAACTGCAATATAGTTATGGTTGCATTCAATTGCCAACTTACAGTGGGCGAATTTTATGATATGTAAATTATGCCTCAATAAAGCTGTTTTTAAAATAGTGTAGGTAACTGGTTTAGATTAATGTACCGAATAACAGTGGTTAGTTAGTAACCATTATGGTCCTGACTACTTGCAAACCGTGTGAGTTGGAGAAAAGTAGTTCACATCCCTCAGCTTCAGCCGCCCCACGTGTAACACGGAAGGTGACGATGCGTGTCTCTTAAACGGAACAGCAATGAAAGGGGATAACTTGCAGAAAGCGCTGAGTTCTGCAGCTGGCACAGATTAACCTTTTATTGTGTATTGTTGCTGTTGTGCAGTTGCTAAGTCACGTCCAACTCTGAGACCCCACGGACTGCAGCATGCTAGTCTTTCCTGTCCTTCACCATCTCCCGGAGTTTTCTCAAACTCATGTCCATTGAGTCAGTGATGCCATCCAGCCATCTCATCCTCTGTCACCCCTTTCTGCCCCTGTCCTCAATCTTTCCCAGCATCAGGATCTTTTTTTTTTTATATTGGACTTCCACTTTTTACTTTCATGCATTGGAGGAAGAAATGGCAACCCACTCCAGTGTTCTTGCCTGGAGAATCCCAGGGATGGCGGAGCCTGGTGGGCTGCAGTCTATGGGGTCACACAGAGTCGGACACGACTGAAGTGACTTAGCAGCAGCAGCATAGCTGATTAACAATGTTGTGATAGTTTCAGGTGAACAGCAAAAGATCTCAGCCATACATATACATGTGTCCATTCTCCCACAAACTCCCCTCCCATCTAGACTGCCACATAACACTGAGCATAATTCCGTGTATTGTATAGTAGGTCCTTGTTGGTTATCCATTTTAAATACAAAAGCCACTGCTTCTTGAATATTATATTTTATCCATAACTAGAAAGGAGGGAATGCCCTACAGGTAAGTGTGAATATTAATCTCTTTTTGACTTGGGAGGGACATTCGTTCTGGATATTTTAATGAGAATGATCTAGAAAGATCTACCATAGCATTGTCTCCAGTCTCTTAGGCCCACCAATGCCTCTGTGTCCAACAGTTTCACAGTTCCACCCTTCCTTTCCAGGAGTACCTGGACATTCTTTCACTTCATCCTGGATCAAGTTGTGAAGGGGACAGGAATGAGATTTGTGGCCAGGCACACAGAGAGAGTAGATGCTCTAGGCTCCTTGATGATTATTCCAAGCTAACTGCCCTACCAGATGCTCTACCAGATTGAGGCAACAAGATATGCACAGAGTCCTTATCTCCTGAGAGATGCCTAAATGAGCCCAGAAAAGTCGTATCTGATTTGACTGCTGGGATCAAAATAGGATAACTGGAGTTTGCCTCTAGAAAGAGGCAGTGCAGGAGGAAGGTGGGTGGTCTCAAGACCAGTTGGGTGGGCTTGTTCTCTCCTTGCATGTGGAGGATACTGTTTCCTAAAGTTCTTAGGGACAATGGTGGACAGAATGAAGTAACAGACATTCTTGGACAAAAGAGGTATATAGTTGTATCATGCACACCTTCACGTTTCTCATTCCCACCCTGTAGCTAGAGTGGAGTAAGACGAAGGCATGGTGATGGGAGATGAGTTCGGGGCAGTGGTCAGGGCCCAGATCGGTTGGCCTCGCTGGCCACAGGCAACATGAATTTCATTTGCGGTATGATGGGAAGCCATTTGGAGGAGCGCTTTGGGGGCAGGGGAGACAAGTGATGTGATGTATAGAAGCTCATTCTGGCTATGGAGAGAACAGACGTCTAGGTGCTGGAATATTCTCACAGAACTACTAGTACAGATTCCACACCAGAGTGGACAGCCCCTTCTACCAAGAAACCCTAGTGACTCTCTCTGAGTGGGGAAGAAATGAGGACCATGGGTCTTGCATTGGTGGGATAATGAGATCCCTCTTGCTTTTTTGTCCCAGCGGGCCTTCCATTTCCTGTTTAGGTTCTCCAATGTGTCTCTCACCTTCTCTCCAGCCTCAAGAATAAACGGGTTTGTTTGTTTGTAAAGATTTACCTTTAGAAACAATCTAATCCCCATTAATTCTTTGGCATTGAGTCTTGAAGACATGGAAGAAAACTTTCATTATGATTTGGAGTAAATTTACCATATAAAATGTTTTAACATGGAAAGAATTAATTTCTTCCCCATGTGCGATGCTTGCTAAATCTTTCCTTTTTTTTTTTTTTTTGGGAAACATCACTACAGCTCTAACCAGGTCTCCATTGTTGGCCTAAAAGAAGGCCTTGGATAAGATTTTCTGTGGATGTGTGCTAAGTCACTTCTGTCGTGTCTGATTCTTTGCAGCCCCATGGACTGTAGCCACCAGGTTTCTCTGTCCATGGGATTCTCCAGGCAAGAATATTGGGGTGGGTAGCCATTTCCTTTCCAGGGGATCTTTCTGACCCAGGAATTGAACCTGGTAAGTGGATTCTTTATCACTAGCACCCCTGAGAAGCCCAGGGCTTTCTAGCCAGATGCATTTGTCCATAAAATAACCCAGAGAAAGGGGCCTGTAAGTTTGCTAGGGCAGCCATAACAAAATACCGCAAACTGTGTGGCTTTAACAACAGAAATTTCTTTGTTCACAGTTCTAGAGGCTGGAAGTCCAAGATCAAGTTGCCAGCCTGCTTGGGTTCTGGTAAGACCTGTCTCCTTCACTTGCAGATGGCCACCTCTCGCCATGTCCTCAATGGTCTTTTTTCCTATGTACAAGCATAGAGAGGGAGCTCTGGTATCTCACCTGGGGACCCTATGTCTGTGGCCTGCAATTTTCAACCATATTTTCATTTAACCCAAGGTCACATGCCTCACTCTTGAGAAGTCCTCATGTTGTCAATGCCACCTCCTTGAGGGTCTCAAACTCAGTGTTCCCAAGGGAGTAGATGACATACATGTCAACAGAAATGAACTGTATAAGCCAAAAAACATTCAAATGAACTTAACATTTTCAAATGGTAAAAAATTTTGAACATCCTTTTAGCCAAACAAAACACTTTAAAGTACTAATGTGGACTGTAGGCCACTAATTTGTAACCTCTGATGAGCATAATGGACTGTCTCTTATACACATCTTTAATTATGATTTGGAGTAAATTTACCATATAAAATGTTTTAACATGGAAAGAATTAATTTCTTCCCCATGTGCGATGCTTGCTAAATCTTTCCTTTTTTTTTTTTTTTTGGGAAACATCACTACAGCTCTAACCAGGTCTCCATTGTTGGCCTAAAAGAAGGCCTTGGATAAGATTTTCTGTGGATGTGTGCTAAGTCACTTCTGTCGTGTCTGATTCTTTGCAGCCCCATGGACTGTAGCCACCAGGTTTCTCTGTCCATGGGATTCTCCAGGCAAGAATATTGGGGTGGGTAGCCATTTCCTTTCCAGGGGATCTTTCTGACCCAGGAATTGAACCTGGTAAGTGGATTCTTTATCACTAGCACCCCTGAGAAGCCCAGGGCTTTCTAGCCAGATGCATTTGTCCATAAAATAACCCAGAGAAAGGGGCCTGTAAGTTTGCTAGGGCAGCCATAACAAAATACCGCAAACTGTGTGGCTTTAACAACAGAAATTTCTTTGTTCACAGTTCTAGAGGCTGGAAGTCCAAGATCAAGTTGCCAGCCTGCTTGGGTTCTGGTAAGACCTGTCTCCTTCACTTGCAGATGGCCACCTCTCGCCATGTCCTCACATGGTCTTTTTTCCTATGTACAAGCATAGAGAGGGAGCTCTGGTATCTCACCTGGGGACCCTATGTCTGTGGCCTGCAATTTTCAACCATATTTTCATTTAACCCAAGGTCACATGCCTCACTCTTGAGAAGTCCTCATGTTGTCAATGCCACCTCCTTGAGGGTCTCAAACTCAGTGTTCCCAAGGGAGTAGATGACATACATGTCAACAGAAATGAACTGTATAAGCCAAAAAACATTCAAATGAACTTAACATTTTCAAATGGTAAAAAATTTTGAACATCCTTTTAGCCAAACAAAACACTTTAAAGTACTAATGTGGACTGTAGGCCACTAATTTGTAACCTCTGATGAGCATAATGGATGTGAAGCTGTTTTCCAACTGTAGGCTGTTGGAACAGAATTCAAGCAAACCCTTCTTCCTGAAGGTAGCTCTCCATGGGCAGCTCTCCTGAGACCCTCAACCCTCAAATTCCTGCTGGAGCTGAGGCAGAAATGTACTGGGTCTGCAAAGCAGTTAAGAGATATTAAGATAACACCACCACTGTTGATGTTTAGTTGCTAACTCGTGTCTGATTCCTTTGCGACTCCATGGACTGTAGCGTCCCGAAGACCCAAGAGACTCTAGCACAAGAGCTTTTATTGCCTGGCTAGAGTTAGGGGTTGAAATGAAAAACTGGTCTGAAGTTCCTTTGTGTATCTTCCTCAAAAAAAAAAAAAAAGCAGACTTCTTTAGGCTCTGGGGATTTATCTCTGTCTTTAAAATATTAAATTCCCCCTAGTGCCTCCTTAGCATTTCCATTTTTCATTGTGGCCACATATTGAGACACAGAGTAAACTAGTTAATGAAAAGGTAAAACCAGGAAAAACTCCCCTAGTCTTAGGGTTTCATAATAAACGGAACCAGATACTTTATCACATTGTATTTGACCGGTGGTACAGAGCACAGTTCTGAGTACTGCTTTCCTTGTCATGAACTGATGCTTGTGCTTCTGGTTCTAGAGCAGGGGTGGACTCTTGGACCCCTATTGGGTGACCCAGCTGGGGAGACAGTTGATCAAACAGTAGCAAGTGTGAAATCACAAGGCAACAAGTGTACAAAAGGGAAGAAATATGGGAAATATTGGAGGATGGTTCTTAGCAGACTGAGAGTTTAGGAACAACCTCCCCAAGACAGCAACCAGAGCAGAGAAGGCAAAGGTGATGGGCATCCACCCGCAGAAAGCAGGAGCACGCAGCTTGCAGGAAAGTGCTGAGTCAGGAGGCAGGGCAGAGGGTCGTCCAACCGACTGCTGACCTAAGTGGCTGGACTCAAGCGAGATGGGAGGGAACGGCTCTTGGGTGGTGGGAGGAGTGTGGGCTTGAGAACCCAGCGCTGCACCGAACACAGGAAGAAAACCCCAGCAGAGACAACAGTGGTGAGGAAGGGGGACCATGATCACCGCAGGCTGTGAATGATGACTGTGCCTGCGGCATGTTCAGATAGTAGAGGGTCCGAGTAGGTGTAGGGCAACCAGATCGACAAGCACTGCGGTAAGTCAGGAGTGCTTGGCGGACGGGGGGGCAGATGTGAGAGCTCTGGGATGGGTGAGCTGTTGGACGTGAGGGGCAGGCAAGAGGGGGGAGCTCAAGTAACTCTCTGTTTTCTCACCTAAGTGAGGGATACTTTGAAGGTACACTCCTGGATACAGGAGACACGGAAGAGGAATGAGCTTGGGCGGTAAAAGCATGAGTCAGTCTTGGACAAGCTGACTGGGAAGCGGCTTTGCATCCCCCAGTGACCCCTTGTCGCCCAGTTCACAGATCCCGTTGGTCATGGCTGTGATAGGAATGGAAGGAGCATATTTCCTAGGTGCGGAGGGGCAAACCAGAGCCTTGGGAAGCTCTCTCCCTCAACCCCTCACACACTCTGGAGCCTCGTCAAGGAGTCCACTGAAGACTCATTTCTCATTCTCAATTTTTCTATTCTGAGGGGAAAACAAAAATCCTTCATAAGGATATTGTGTTCTGTCTGCTCTTCCCTTTCCTGCCCTGGAGGGAATGGCCACTCAAGGTAAACTTGGAGAATCAGACGAAGCAGGAGACACGGAAGAAAGCCAGGCCTCTGGGAGCATCACTGGAGAATGAGGACAGGCCTGCGCCTACCCTGGCGATGGAGGGTCTTTCAGACCCTCCAGCATGACCGGCTCCCTCTCCCTTACAGCCTCTTACATGCAGTCCCCTCCTCTGAAAGACTCTCCCCTTCCTCCTCTCCTACATCCCTTTTGTCTGGAAGAGTCCCTAATCATATTTCATTCACTCTGCACTCAGACATCCTCTTTTTCAGAAGGCTTTTTCTGATGTCCATGGTTCAGTGTCTGTGGCCAAGACTGCTAATCATATCACCCAGTATCCATTCTCTTCTTTCTTTCTTGGTCCCAGAACCCCTAATTTTTAAGTATAGGATGCTTGGGATAAAGACTATTTCCCAGCATCTTTTTGCAGCTAGATGTGGGCACCTGGCTAAGTTCTGGCCGTGGACATGAAGGTGAAAATGTTTGCAATTTCCCAAATGTGATCTTATAGAAAGGGAATATGCCTTTCTTCTCCCTCCATTTGATGGAGGGTATGATGGTTGATTCTGTAGCCACCAAACTGTACCATGAAGACAAGTAAGCCAGGTTTACTTATCCAAACACAATGCTAAGAATCACTTCAAAGGCAGCTTTCCAGTCTTGGGTTTACAGCCTCTAAGTGAGGTAGTGATTAAGACTAGGTCCATTTCTCCTCTAGTGCAATTTCTCTCGCATAATATCTGCCTGCAATGCGGGAGACATAAGAGGAGTGGGCTTGATCCCTGGGTTGGGAAAATCCCCTGGAGGAGGGCATGACAACCCACTCCAGTATTCTTGCCTGGAGAATCCCACGGACAGAGAAGCCTGGTGGGCATCAGTCCATGAGGTCACAAAGAGTCAGACACAACTGAAGCAGTTGAGCACACACAACACCCCTCTAATAAACCCACAGACCCCAAGGTGAAAAGTACACACACAATCGTCTTTATAACTGACATCTCCTACTCTACATGTCCTGATGTAGTATTTGGCAGATCAAAAATAATTTTTACAACTCTGATGGTTTGGCATTTGGAATATCGAAAGCAATCTGGAAAATCCTGATAGCGTTTGTGTCTCCATCACTAGCTTCAGAAACAGATTGTCAGGATGGTTTTCAGTAAGATCAGAGGAGTGAGTGTCTCCAGCTAGATCAGCTCATCGGTAGCAGTGTTAATGAGCGTTTGGTGACACACTCTTCCTCAGACTCCAGCAATAAGTCTATGCTGAAAATTCAGCTTTTTTCTGCAGAGCCTTTCAGTGGTCAAATACGATGTAATGGTGTTTCACACCCTTACATCAAGAGTTTCTGCTTTAATTGGCTCACTTGCTACTGAAGGAGGCTTCAAGCGTAAGCAAAAGTAGTAATGGCCAAGACCTAGATAGAAGAACTAAACCTGGAGACAGAAACCTGAAAAATAATTGCACATTATCAACAGAATAATGCCCAAATGTCTAGACAAATCTGATAATCTTAAAGGTTGAGGTCCCAATTATGCTGTGTTTTGGGGCTTTCTTGAGTCAGCAGAAGCTTCAGTAATAACTCTTATCAGAGGACAAATGTTTATTAGCTTAAATGACTAGTTAATTCACCATGTAATAGTCCATCTGATTCTCCTTTTCCAGCTCCAAAACCACAGTCACATGCCACAGCTTGGAACAAGCATCTCTTGTTCCAAGAGTACTCACTCCCCAGAGTATGGCCACGAGACTTTTGCAAGTTTAGCCTCGAGCCCAAGGGTCAGAGAGTCCAACTTGGCAATATCTACTGATATACAGTCATCAGAAAATTCACATTAAAAAAAAAAAAGAAAGAAAGGCAAAATAATAATGCTGCAGGAACTCAGATAAAATGACTTCTCTCCCTTACATTACATGAAATCTTCTCTTCCCCAGCAACGGATTGCGCTCGTGTTACGCTGGTTAACAACCTTCTGCCTACCTGGCTCCAGGGATCACCCGGTAACCATTGTGACAGGGCTCTCCTTTTCCCATAGCTGATAAGGAGAAAGTGGAAGGGTAGTTTTGTGCTCATTCCTCCATTTCTCTCTCCAGCCTTGAATTTGCAGTGAGGCAGTGGGGCAGGCGCACCTCACAGAGAGGATCTATGGCTTCAGCACCACTGGACAGAAACTAGATTCACGATAGTGGTACAAAGGCCAGACTTGCCTATTTGACTGGCTAGAAGTCTCTCTTAGACTATGCTCAGCAAGAATCAAGTGTTTCCTGGAGGTAAGATTGAGATAGTTTTGGCTAAAGCTGTTTTTCTGGTTATATGTCAGCTCCTGGGAGTAATTTGCATGAAACTTGTAAGAAGTGCATTTTCAAGCCCTGAAAACGCAATATTTGCCAGATTTAAGGTAGGGACTTTGGTCAGCCAGACATCTGCCTGCTAAGGCTTTACCATGCATCACCTTCTAAGAACCAATAAGCCAATTCTAAGGTTAACATTTCAGAAGAAGCTGGGTCTACAAAGGCATTCAGCAACCTCTGCTAGGAGGACTGGGAACGGGATGTCAGGACCCATGGGGTGGAGAGGTAAGATGGAAGGCAGCATTGGCTAACCAGGGAGTCAGTGTTCTGGAGTCAGCAGACCGAGGGTGAATGAGTTTCTTCATCTTTAAAATGGAGTTAATGAGAGTAACAATCAGAAAAAGTGATTGTGATAGCTGAATGAGTTCATGAATACAGCTCCATCTGCATATTGGCTGGCATACAGTATATTCTTGACAAATGTTAACTGTCTTCATCAGCACCATCTTTATCCTCATGGTCATCACCATCATCTTGGCTTTTCTACTTATTATGTATGTGACCTGGAACAAATTTCTTAACATCTCTAAGTTTCATATTCTTCATCTTTACATTGAAGCTAAAAAATATTTATCTTCAAGGATATAGTGAGGGTGAAACTAGATGATGATGCACATAAAGCATCTAACACAATGCTTGGTGCATAGTAGGTGTTCATAGCGTGGGTATCATTCCCTAACTGGCTGTAAGACTTTTTAATATTATTATTATTTTAAATATTATTTTTATTTATTTATTTATGTGGCTGCACTGGGTCTTAATTTCTGCACTCTGGATTTTCTATCTCTGTTGTAGCATGATCTCCATTGTAGCATGTGGGATCTTTAGTTGCAACACTGGAACGCTTAGTGGTAGCAAGTGGGATCTAGTTCTCTGAGCAGGGTTTGAATCAGGGTCCCCTGCATTGGGAGCTCAGTGTCTTAGCCACTGGATCAACAGGGAAGTCTCAAAACACTTCCTTTTTTCTTGCCATGCCTTTTGCAGCTTGTGGGAACTTAGTTTCCTGACCACGGGTCGAACCTGGAATCTGGGCAATGAACGTGCTGAGTCCTAACCACCAGACCACCAGGGAACTCCCAAGGTATTTCCTTTTTTGATTGGTAGTGAAGAGCAGGGATTCTGACACAGATGTGTATGACCACAAAGGAAGACACCAAAGTCTGCCCAGTGGGAAAATTCTACTGGAAGAAACATTCTTGTTTTCAGTGGGAGTCTTTCTTTATATTAACTCTACGCCACAATGTGACGCCTCTCTAAGGCTTCAGATATCCTTGAGTGTTCTGTCTCACACACTATGGAGATTTTGTTTTTGAAGAAATCAATGAAGATTGAAGATCTGAGGACTCATGGATATAGGGTTGCCAGGTTTAGCAGATTCTTTTTTAAAGTGTCCTTGGGACTTTCCTCACAATCCAGTAGTTAAGACTTCACCTTCCAGTATAGGGAATGTGAGTTCAGTCCCTTGTCAGGGAGCTAAGATCTCACACGCCTTGCAGATAAAAAGTCAAAACCCAAAACAGAAGTAATATTGTAGCAAATTCAATAAAGACTTTAAAAATGTTTTTAAAAAGTGTTTTCTGGCTTCCTTGGTGGCTCAGAGGTTAAAGCGTCTGCCTGCAATGCAGGAGACCTGGGTTCGATCCCTGGGTCAGGAAGATCCCCTGGAGAAGGAAATGGCAACCCACTCCAATATTCTTGCCTGGAGAATCTCACGGACAGAGGAGCCTGGTGGGCTACAGTCCACAGGGTCGCAAAGAGTTGGACACGACTGAGCGACTTCACTTTTCATTTCATCTGGCAGTCCTACATGGATGTCAATTTATCTTCTTGTAAAATCCAACCTAGGGGTTGACATACATTTTGTGACTTTCTGTGATGTCACAAAATTCATATTCCAAATCTTTTCAGAGAGACAAAGATTCTATAGAACTTGCATTTGATTTCTCAGAGTTCATGACTATTAGGGGGCTCATTTACCATGAATCATGTTAGGCATGGTTGGTAAAGACCTTGATGCTAGGAAAGATTGAAGGCAAAATGAGAAGAGGGTGGCAGAGGATAAGACAGTTAGGTAGCGTCACCAACTCGATGGACATGAGTTTGAGCAAATTCCAGGAGATAGTGAAGGACAAGGAAGCCTGGCATGATGCAGTCCATTGGGTTGCAAAGAGCTGGACATGATTTAGCAACTGAACAACATGTTGGGCATACGTAGAGGCAAAATGGACCCTGGAGGTTATACTCCAGCACAAAGGTCCTGAGATAATTTCCTCAAGATTTCTCTTCATTATTATTTCTTGTTATTATCAATAGAGGGCTGCATATCCTCACTTCCCCTCCCAGACCCTGCAATGTGCTCTCTCTCGCTCAAGAGAAACACTGCAGGCTCTCTACAGTGTAAGAAATGGAGTGAACTGTGACTTTCTAATGATGACATTATGAGAACCCAATGCAAACCTAGCCTTCTGGGCTCTATTATGGCCAACCCATAATATTCAGGGGTTATACCATGTCTCTTTCCAAACCCCCGATGGCATTTCCCAGTAACTTGATTCTTGAAAATGTAGGTGGTAGAACAACTATCAAATTAATGATATTCAGCTCAAAATCAGGATAGTATACTGACTTTCAAGTGTTTTTGGTGGAGATGACAGGAATAGACTTCAGAGAAGGGTAAATATTATGGACTTTCCATCTCACCAACTACTGTACCCTAAAACATTGTCTTCTGCAGAGTAGGTCTTGATGTAATGCCTTAGTGTTTATGAATAGCTCTCTAGAATTTTTGTGTCCAGTCCTTATACCATTCCTGGCTGAGATAACATGACTGGCCTTCACAGTAGAATCTTTCAGAGCCTAGTTGCTAAAATGACAGTTTGCTAATCCTCATTTTCGGAATAGCATGTGGGAACCCCAGAATTCTCTGCCCAAATGTCCCTAAGCTAGCTTCTAGGCTCAGAGCAGGCCTTTTCCAGGTCAGTCAGCCCTTCCAACGGTGACCCCAAGCCCAGTATGTACACCACAGGCTTAAGGAATTATAGCAAAGAGTAAGCGTGGAGGGCAGTGAAGGAAATTGGGTACATGGGCTGAGGAGTCCATACGAGTACGCAAGGGATCCCTGCTGATGTGAGGCGGGCCGGAGCTGAGAGTGGGAAGAGACAGGGAAGTGGGGTGAGGACTGAAGCAAGGCCCTGCTCTCCCTATGCTGCCATGTTCTGGCAACAAACTCTGAGCAGTCCAAGAATTCTAAATTCAACTCTGGACTTCCAGGCTGTCCTGAGGTATTTTTGTCAAGATAGGAGGACAGAACGTGTCTTATTTGTTAGCTTGCTTTATCATATTCAGACTTGTGTTTTGTGAGCCTCCATTTGTGCTCCGGTCTTGGGGCCTACCACACCCCTATCCCCTTCTAGAAAAGCCTTCACAGCCCACACAGCTCAGAGTCCAGCTGAGCCCACATGCTGGACAAGCCCAATGGCCTTGCATCTGTCTTACTTTTCAGACTGCCCTATTTTAGCTCCTAAGAGTTAGATCATACAGGCCTTTGAGTAAAGGATTCATCCTCATGGCCATATGTTTGCGTGTTTTTTCAGTTCTATCAGATTATTACTACCAACCCATCTCGCTCTATCCTCATTCACACGTGCTCAGTCATGTAACCCCACGGACTGCAGCCCGCCAGGCTCCTCTGTCCAGGGACTTTTCCAGGCAAGAATACTGGAGTGGGTTGCCATTTCCTTCTCCTAGCCACATGTTTTGTACAAACCCTGTATTAATTTCCATGTCTGTGTCACTCAGGACATAAAGAGTATAAGGTTTATCTGGCTTCCAGGGACCATTATATTAATTCAATTGAACTAGGAGCCTTGGAAGGGGCTTCCCAGGTGGTGCAGAGGTAAAGAATGTGCCTGCCAATGCAGGAAACAAAAGAGATGCAGGTTCAATCCCTAAGTCGGAAGGATCCCTTGGAATAGGAAATGGCAACCCACTCCGGGCCAGAGGAGCCTGGCAGGCTGCAGTCTGTGGGACTGCAGAGCTGGACACGACTGGGCGCACACACACCCAGGAGCCTTAGAGGCACGCCTGAAAAGGATGAGGCCGTTCATATTTGGCTGACAACCTGACTTTCTTTTTACTGGGCAGTGTGTGCTGGCTGAAGAAGAGAGCAATGTCCGGCACAACAGGCCCCAGGAGGCAATTTGAGGGGGAAAGGGGATGAAGCCACTGCTAGGAGAAAGACTTTTGTTTTCTGGCCATGCCGGTGGCATGAGGGATCTTGGTTCCCAGACCAGGGATCAAACCCGAGCCCCATGAGGTAGAAGCACAGAATCCTAACCATCCTCCTTAAGAAAGATTCTGAAGGAAAATTAGAAGCACACACTAATTTTATTTTTAGGGAAATGGTCTACATGTTCTGAGGAGCTTGCTGAACTTTTCTAAGAAAAGTCAGTGAACTCTCTCCACTGTTCAAGACAGCTTATGGATTTGGATTTGTTCTTTTGGAGAAGGGTGACTGAAGGATGGGACCTGGTGCTGAGTAAAGCGTGAAGATAATCTTGGAGTGACAACAGAAGCTGCAAAGGGCCCATTCAGGTTAACTAAGTGCATTCCTTTCTCTTTTCCCAGAGCTGATTGTGTGAAGGCTTTAAAGGACCTATGTGATGACCACGTAGCTGAGACTGAACCCAGGGGCAGTGGCCACAGGCTTACTCCGGGCTTCCTGGAAGATGAACTAAGAGCGGGATGAGAGTGTGCTTGGCCCTGGTCCACCACACTCTCTGCTTTTAAATATGTGCTTTGGTTGTTTTCTGTTTTCCCTATAACAGTAGTTTAGGTTGATTAAAAAATTGGGAAATACAGAAAAAGTTAAAGGAAAATAAAAATCACCCATGGTCCTGCCATCTGAATCCCATCAATGTAAACATTTATTATACTTCCTTCAAGGCTTTTTTTTTTATTCTTGGTAAAGATGGTGTGTGTGTGAGAGAGAGAGAGAGAGAGAGGAAGAGAGACTGATTTTAACATAATTGGATTTAGTTCCCTAAAGCACTGGTTTCAAGGCAACTGGATTAACGTGATTAATGTAAGTACTAAAATGAGCCATTTTAGGATTACTGAGCAACTTCATGAGGTTTGGTGAAAACAAAGTTGATTTTCCTTTATCTTGTCAGTAGGAATCACCTACTCTAATCTTCAGCCGCTTTTTCATGGTCTGAGTTCAGTAAAACATGAACATGGATACACATCAAGAGTTATAAAGGTGAGAAATACAACTAAGGCATGCATGAGCTATTACGACTTTAACACTCAGTAAAGTATTACACAAACCCAAGTCCCTTAGTCACAAGAGACCTATTTATGATTAATGTTAAAGAGGTTAAAAATCAGGTTTAATCATTTGAATTTTCTGCTAAGTCTTGCCACCAAATGGATTGGGATTAGATTTTTGTGACATAAGTAGCTTCATATTTTCTTGGTGACTTTTCTCCAAGATGAGCAGTAGATGAGATCTGACAAACCTGAGAATGGAATATCAGTAGTATATAAGAAGTTACATTTTATATCAAGCACAAACTGGGAAATCAAGTTCATTTTGCCATAGTTTCTAAGAGACAAAAATGGACTCTCAGCTCATTATTTTCTCAGAGGGTTTGAGAAAATGTCCTGGGGAGAAACACTGCCAGTCAGTTCTATTAGTTTTCATACCCCTAGGCTTTTGCTTGTGTGTGTGTGTGTGTGCGCATGTGTGTGCGTGTGTGCGCATGCATGTGTGTGCGCATGCGTGTGTGCGCGTGTGCATGTGTGTGCGTGCATGTGTGTGTGTGTATNTTTCCCCATCTATTTCCCATGAAGTGATGGGACTGGATGCCATGATCTTCATTTTCTGAATGTTGAGCTCAAATGCCAACACTCCAAGAAGCCCTTCTATATTTTCAAAATCTTTGTTTCTATGACCCCTATTTAGCCTTTGTATCATTCTGCCATATGGAACAATGTATTTTGCTTGATGATATTTTAAAACATTTCTGAGTAATATGTTTATAGGGGTTCAAAAAACAAACCACAGAGGCCATCATTAAAAAGTCTACAAATAATAACTTCGGAGAGGGTGAGGAGACAAGGGAACTCTCTTACGCTGCTGCTGGGGAATGTAAATTGGTGCAGCCGTTATGAAAACCAGTATGGAAATTCCTCAGAAAAACTAAAAATAGAGTTGCCATATGATCCAGCAGTCCCACTCCTGGCCATATACCCAGACAAAACTGCAGTTTGACAAGATATATGCACCCCAATGTTTATAGCAGCACTATTTACAATAGCCAAAACATGGAAACATTGAGAGTTTGGGTTTAGCAGATGCAAACTAGTATATATAGGACAGATAAACAACAAGGTCCTACTGTATAGCATATGGAACTATATTCAGTATCCTGTGATAAACCGTAATGAAAAAATATGAAAGAGATTATATATGTATAACTGAGTGACTCTGCTGTATAGCAGAACTTAACAGAGCATTGTAAATCTACTATGCTTCAATAAAATTAAATAAAAACAAAACGCACCCTCCCCCAAACAAACAAAAAACAAAAACTCAAGTAATATGAAACATATCCATCATACAGCCCTTTCCCTGCCCGTTCCCATATCTCACAAACACGTCTGTAAGTTTCTCATGTCTATTCCTCATTTTCTTCATGCAAACATAAACACAAACCTATTATTTCTCCATCTCTGTTTTCTTACACAAGAGGTAGCTTGATAGACATCCTATTCTTGATATATTAATACATTCTATTCTTAGATATACATAGATTCTTTAGATATACATACTATTCTGTACTTTGCTCTTCATTCTAACTTATCAGTGCATCTTGGAAATTGTTTCATATCAATTCAGAAAGAAATTCCTCTTTCAGTTTTAAAAGCCTTTAATTTCTTTTTATTTATTTACTTATATCTGNTATTCTTAGATATACATAGATTCTTTAGATATACATACTATTCTGTACTTTGCTCTTCATTCTAACTTATCAGTGCATCTTGGAAATTGTTTCATATCAATTCAGAAAGAAATTCCTCTTTCAGTTTTAAAAGCCTTTAATTTCTTTTTATTTATTTACTTATATCTGTGCTGTGCTGTGCTTAGTCACTCAGTCGTGTCTGAATCTTTGTGACCCCGGGGACTGTAGCCCACCAGCCTTCTCTGTCCATGGGGATTCTCCAGGCAAGAATATTGGAGTGGGTTGCCATGCCCTCCTGCAGGGGATTTTGCCATGCCCTCCTGCAGAGAATCTTCCCAACCCAGGGATCAAACCCAAGTCTCCCATGTCATGGGCAGATTCTGTACTGTCTGAGCTACCAGGGAAGCCAAAAATACTGGAGAGGGTAGCCTACCCTTCTCCAGGGGATCTTCCCAACCCAGGAATCGAATCAGGGTCTCCTGCATTGCGGGTGGATTCTTTACCAACACAGCGACCAGGGAAACTATTTTTGTTTGCACTGGGTCTTTGCTGTTGCAATGGCTTTCCCTGGCTGCGATGCCCAGGCTTTTCACTGTGGTGGCTTCTCTTTGTGGAACATGGGCTCTAGAATACTTGGGTGCAGTGGTTGTGGTGAATAGGCTCAGTCACCTAGAGGCATGTGGGGTCTTCCTGAACCAGGGAGCAAGCCCATGTCCCCTGCATTACAAGGTGGATCCTTAACAAATGGGTCATCAGGGAAGTCCTTTAAAGGCTTCTGCAATTTAAAAAAGTCTATTATATATTATATGTCTCCTAATATATTTCACCAGAGCTCAGTCACCTAGAGGCATGTGGGGTCTTCCTGAACCAGGGAGCAAGCCCATGTCCCCTGCATTACAAGGTGGATCCTTAACAAATGGGTCATCAGGGAAGTCCTTTAAAGGCTTCTGCAATTTAAAAAAGTCTATTATATATTATATGTCTCCTAATATATTTCACCAGTTCCACAAATGATGGACAATTTGGGTTGTTTCCAATCTTTTGCTATATCAATGATGCTTTGAAGACATATGTTAATTTGCATTGTGTATGTACATCTTTGGATAAATTCCCCAAAGCGGAATGGCTAGGTCAAAGATCGTACAGTTTTGTAATGCTGCTAGATAGTGCCAAATTGCTCTCCATAGGGTTTCTACCTATTTATACTCTCATCAAAAAAATAGAAGAAACCTGTTTTTCCACAGCCTTGCCAACAGAGAGACAAGGAAGAAGGTTTAGCAAAGAATGGTTTGGTATCAAAAAGAAGACAATTAGTGAAGCCTGCAAAGGCACAGACAATGTCAGACCTGACCTCTCCCCTGAGGTCCAGCCAGTCTCTCCCAGAGATACCTGGCGATCTCTCCCAGAGATTGCTGTTAAGTCCAGCTGAGCATGTCTAACTTGGAATTCACTAAAACTGAAGCCTCCTCTTTTCTCCCAATGGACTCACCATTTTCTCATATTTAAAACTTTGTAGGTGGAGAAGGTGATGGCACCCCACTCCAGTACTCTTGCCTGGAAAGTCCCATGGATGGAGGAGCCTGGTGGGCTGCAGTCCATGGGGTCGCGAAGAGTCAGACATGACTGAGCAACTTCACTTTCACTTTTCACTTTCATGCATTGGAGAAGGAAATGGCAACCCACTCCAGTGTTCTTACCTGGAGAATCCCAGGGATGAGGGAGCCTGGTGGGCTGCCATCTATGGGGTCGCACAGAGTCAGACACGACTGAAGTGATTTAGCAGCAGCAGCAGGTGGAAAGGGTATAGATGACTAGACTTTCACTTTTTCCTTTACAAATTCTGAATTCATATGCTTTATTTTATAATGTGAAGCATGTATTTCTTTTGCAAAACCAGTGATAACGTACTGTGAACAAAATTGTGAGTCTAGTTATCTTTTAGTCTTTATTAATTTATTCAACCACTTTTTATTCTGTCAGCTGTTTTTTCCCCCCTTTTCTTTTCCTGCCAGGTGCTTATGATTTTAACTAGTTTTACTGGGCAACTGGTTTCCCAGGTAGCGCTAGTGGTAAAGAAACTACCTGGCAATGCAGGAGACATAAGAGACCCAGATTTGATCCCTAGGTCAGGAAGATCCCCTGGAGAAGCACATGGCAACCCACTCCAGTATTCTTGCCTGGAGAGTCCGATGGACAGAGGAGCCTTGGTGGGCTACAGGCCATGGTGCTGGAAGAGTCAGATAAGACTGAAGTGATTTAGCAAGCATGCATAAAGAAATTAATTTAAAAAACATTATTTCTACTTTATAAATTATTTCTAAGTATCCTCTTCCCTGGCACCACTTTCATACCCACTCCCAGTTTTTAAACTGAAAAGAAATTAAGAAAAAAAAATCTCTTAATGATATTTTTACATAATAGTTATTAGAACTGGGATACTATTTTAGGGCAAATTTATAAAGTTAGAATTTATAATAGCTGCATGGGATTTTAATGTGCTATAATACACTGTGGACTGTAGCCTGCCAAGCTCCTCTGTCCAAGAGGATTTTCCAGGAGTGGGTTGCCATGCCCTCCTCCAGAGGATCTTCTCCAACCAGGGATTAAACTCATGTCTCTTGTGTCTCCTACTTTGGCAAGGGGGTTCTTTACCAGTAGCGCCACCTGGGAAGCTCATAATATATACCAATACTTTTCAATCCACTGAGGTCCTTTAGGTAAAAAAGGTGCACATTTATATTCATTCTATACCACTTGAAGCAAAATTGTACTATCTTAAATTACAGAAACTTACAACTGTCACATTCTTGGTCACATATATAATTCATTTGTTATCAATGCCTTATTAAAACATCCTTCGATGGAAAGCGATCATCAGTTTTTATCACGTCTGGCTGTATTCTGGGATTTCCAAAGACTTACTATAGTAAAAGGGAAAGTTCATTTCCTAGTGCCCTTGAGCTTTGTACATTCACTTTTGTACAGATAAGGACACCGTACATTAATGTAGCTGACCCATGTTTCTTAAATGGCACCAGGTGATAAGACAGGTAACAAAAGAACATATTGATGGATCTCACGTGAATGCTTCCTGCTAGCTCAGCTCACAGTTGGGTTCCCTCTGTACCAACATCTTTCTCAGCCTTGTAGCCTTTATTCAACTGTGTTCCTAGTAGTTGCATTTAGCTTTGTTGCTTTATCAAAATGTGTGAAATATGAGGAAAATACAAATGCAAGCAGCAGTCAGCGGAAGTACAGTTCTCATAAATTTAAAACAATCGAGATACAGAAGGCAATCAGGTGGTGTATCTTTAGCCTCAGTAATCAGGACTCACACTGAGAATGCCATATGCCTTAGTCACTATTCTAATCACTTCACATGACTTAATTCATTGATTCTCACAATATGTGAGATACAATGCAGGCATTATCAGTCCCTCTGTGTTTTTTGTTTTTGTTTTTTTTTTGGCCATATGGCATGTAGGATCTTATTTTCCCAACCAGGAATGGAACCTGGGGCCCCCGCAGTGGAAGCGCAGTCTTAACCACTGGACCAGCAGGGATGTCCCACATTCCCTCTGTTTTTACAGATAGGAAAATCTATCCACTATTCATAGGGAAGTAGAGAGCCCGACCCAAATTGGAAAGCTGCCTTCCAGACTTTTGATAGTCAGCTCCACTCAGCTGATGTGCTATGGTTGTGTCCGACTATTTGTGACCCCATGGACCATAGCCCACCATGGGGATTCTCCAGGCAAGAGAGACTGAAGTGGGTTGCCATGCTCTCCTAGTCTTAACCACTGGACCAGCAGGGATGTCCCACATTCCCTCTGTTTTTACAGATAGGAAAATCTATCCACTATTCATAGGGAAGTAGAGAGCCCGACCCAAATTGGAAAGCTGCCTTCCAGACTTTTGATAGTCAGCTCCACTCAGCTGATGTGCTATGGTTGTGTCCAACTATTTGCGACCCCATGGACCATAGCCCACCATGGGGATTCTCCAGGCAAGAGAGACTGAAGTGGGTTGCCATGCTCTCCTCCAGGGGATCTTCCCGACACAGGGACTGAACCCAGGTCTCCCGCATTGCAGCGGATTCCTTACTAGCTGTGCCACCAGACAAGCCCAGGAATGCTGGCGTGGGTAGCCTATTCCTTCTCCATGGGATTGTCCAGGAATCGAACCAGGGTCTCCTGCACTGCAGGTGGGTTCTTTACCAGCTGAGCTACGAGGGAAGCTGGGATGGAGAAGCTTAAAGAACATCCACTAAATTTTGGAATTACAGCTATAACAGACAAGACACAATCAGGAATTTTAGACTATATTTTAGCTCTCTGGAAATGGAACTCTCTCCTTGAAAAACACAAATGTGTTTTTGAATTTGATACATCTAACATGGGTGTGCGGGGAAGGCAATGGCACCCCACCCCAGTACTCTTGCCTGGAAAATCCAATGGACGGAGTAGCCTGGTGGGCTGCAGTCCATGGGGTCGCTAACAGTCGGACAGACTGAGCGACTTCACTTTCACTTTTCTCTTTCATGCATTGGAGAAGGAAATGGCAACCCACTCCAGTATTCTTGCCTGGAGAATCCCAGGGATGGGGGAGCCTGGTGGGCTTCCGTCTATGGGGTCACACAGAGTCGGACACGACTGAAGTGACTTAGCAGCAGCAGCAGCAACATGGGTGTGTATTTTCTGGAACATGTTGTGTACCGAAGTAGGAAGCCCCTGTGGTGGTGTGTGTGTTTCTGATGCAAGTAGAAAGGTGTGAATCCCATGGGGACAGAGTCTTTGTCTAACAGTTCTCCAGCACCTACAGTGCTCAGCAAATGCTTGTTGTGGTGGTGAGTGAACAGGGTAGTGGTTTGGAAACCACGCCACCAACATGCGGAACACCAACATCAAGAAGCACTCTACTGGGACTTCCCTGGTGATCCAGCAGCTGGGACTCCTTGCTTCCACAGCAGGGACCCAGGGTTCAGTCCCTGGTCAGGGAAAACACAGAGTCGGACACGACTGAAGTGACTTAGTAGCGGCATACTATACCAAAATATATTGGCATATAACTATATGAATACTATGCCATGCTATTTAGTATAATTTAATAATTTACTTTATATGAACATCTTTGTAACTGGAACATGCACACAAGGTCATCATGGACGAGATGTTTAACATTCTGCAATGGTCTGTTGATCACATGGTACTTAGCATTAAGTGGCAAAGCTATAGCATTAGAAAACCTGTTGCCCAGGAGATGTTTAATGCTTCATCTCAGGAAATGCCACAATTCTTAACTAATGTGAGGCCCGTATTCACTTTGGTCTCCAAACTTAAAGATTTGGGAAAATTTCTTTCACCAAAATTAGATTTTTAAACATCCATAATTTTAACAGTTTTGGAAGAACATATCCTAATCTGGAATATGTAAAAGTATACTGCATAAATAACTCTTTTTATAATAAGAAAATTATTCTAAAGTAAAGAATAATTTACCCAGAGTTATGCAACCTCAGAAAATCAAGTTTGTGCTTTCTTTTTTCTTTTAGCTGTATCCAGATGTATATTTTTAGATGTTAAAATGATAGCGCAATTATACTTTTATATTCAGCTTTCATTATATCAAGTTTTTCAAAGTATTTTAATAGAAGGATACAGGGTGTTTCCAGTGGTCAAAGATGAAAGAGTTGGTAATGAGGCTTACCTGGGACTTGCATATCTTCTGGACCTAACAACCTGTAAATACAAAGAAAAGAAAATCAACTTCATCTAATATGTCATTTCCTTTTATTTAAGCCACAATTTGAAGCCATATTTATACTGAGTGTAGATGAAAGCAGACAAATAAAGCCCAGCAAATAATTCTAGCTCTTCTAGCCATGAAAACTTTGGCTTGTCCAAAGTTACCCATTAGCCACCTGAGTAAGTTTCACTGCCAGCCAATAACCTGTGATTATTCAGAAAATACCCTGAGATCCAGCCAGGGAGGTATACTGAAATCAGAAGCTTCTGTCAAGTGTAATAGGCACATCAGCATATGTGTGTAAGTGCTGGAAGAACAGAAACAGCCGAGGCAATCACAGTCAAAGGAATATAGTCAAATCCTTCTTCTGCTCTTTAGACAAGAGTGAGTGAAAAATGAGCCTACTCTGTATGCTTAGTGAAGCTTGAATTTCATGGCTACGTGTGTTGTGCATCCTGTGACCATTTGTTCATTCATCCCACAAACAGGAGCTTCCTGGGTAAGCATTTATGTAAACATCTCAAAAAGTGCTTGAAAGTGGGTAAAGAAGCTTGTTAAAGTAGCTTGGGATAAGAAGGAGCTAGAAGGGGAATGAATAATGTCTCCTCAGGGAGCTCTCAGGGAAGCCAGAACTGAGCCCCAGGGAACTGGTACCAGGTCCAGTCAGAAGCTGCTATCTTCACTAATCATCTGGAAGAAGGAATCAATG
Organism: Oreotragus oreotragus; assembly: GCA_006410675.1. Classification (NCBI taxonomy): domain Eukaryota; kingdom Metazoa; phylum Chordata; class Mammalia; order Artiodactyla; family Bovidae; genus Oreotragus; species Oreotragus oreotragus. The sequence continues at coordinate 82,943 of SJYX01019313.1, read as the reverse complement.
GCTCATTAATAAAACACACAGTTGAAGTGAAATGATTGATTGGATGTAAGAAAGCAGAGAAATTAGTGCTGTTAATAGAATGAGATGCAACTTAGGGAAATGCTTGCTCATCTGTAACACAGAAAATCAGCATGTGAAACTCATTTAATGGGAACAATCAGTTGGGAAAGCACCACTACCAGTGGCAGCCTGGAGGTGATGCCAGGAAGGTTAGACAGAAGGTGGGAGGCCCAGCCAGGATGATCACAGTTTGCAAAGACCTCATGACAGACAGCCAGTGTTCGTGCACCGTGGCACAGCTGGCCACAGTTCCTGACACCAAGCCATAGCCTCTGAAGTCCACTCTGCTGCTACCTGTCCAGCCTGTTCTATGCCTTCTAGCTTTGGCTGGAAAGATGGCTCCATGTAGGCTTCCCCTTACTGCTCTGCATAAGAAGTTGATGGTGTCCAACACTGCTGCTTTGGGGCCAATATCCAGGCCAAGGGCAGAATTGTGACCCATACCCAGGATTGAAGATTAAGATCATTCCTGGGTAGACCTGGAAATTGCATCCTGATCTCTCGCCTACAGCTGATTATGAGTTTTCTGAGGCAAAGTTAGAACCAACCAAGACTCAAACTACTTTTCATTCCAGCATTTGTAGGAAGTAGATCCCAAAGTCTCTGCTGTTTGCTAGTATGCGTTACATCCATCAGCTGATAAGCATACTCTAGTTTTTCTGAATAAATTTGCATTTGGACTCATACTTGTAGCTTTGTGCTGACCTTGCTCCATTAGTTCCCTTATTAACGGTCACTCTACTGAGCTCGTGCAGAGACCACTGCTCATTAGTTGAGAACAACAGTGTACACTGTGGACTGGGTAAGTGGAAAATAAAACCTCTGGATCCTCATTAATATGTGTAAGCTCTCTCCTCAATACGTGGGGCAAAAATCATTACATTCTTAAATTTTTCCAAATAAAGTTAAATTTTGCATGAGGATACTTATTTAATATCTTAATTCACAAGAAGGTTGAGGGATATATTCAATCCAGCGAAATGAAGAAGGGCCTTTGGTCTTGCGTCCATCATGATTAGGACTGGGAAAGGTCGGTTTTCATTGGAAGGTCTGATGCTAAAGCTGAAGCTCTAATACTTTGGTCATCTGATGTGAACAGCTGACTCATTGGAAAAGACTCTGATGCTGGGAAAGCTTGAGGGCCAGGAGAAGGGGGAGACAGAGGATGGCTATCACTGACTCAATGGACATGAGTTTGAGCAAACTCCCAGAGATTGTGGCTGACAAGGAAACCTGGTGTGCTGCTTTCATGACATCTAAAAGAGTTAAACACGACTTAATGACCGAACAGCAACAAATGTCCTAGAGGTCTCTGAGACTGTTCTCATTTCTTTTCATTCTTTTTCTTTATTCTTCTCTGCAGCAGTTATTTCCACTATTCTATATTCCAACTCACTTATCCATTCTTCTCCCTCAGTTATTCTATTGTTCCTTCTAATGTATTTTGCATTTCATTTATTGTATTGTTCATTAGTGTTTGTTTTTTAGTTCTTCTAGGTCCTTGTTAAGCATTTCCTGTATCTTCTCAATCCGTGCTTCCATTCTACTTCTGAGATCTTGGATCATCTTTACTACCATTCTGAATTCTTTTTCAGGTAAATTATCTATTTCCTCTTCATTTATTTGATCTTTTGGATTTTTACCTTGCTCCTTTAATCTGTAACATATTTCTCTGTTTTCTCATTTTGTCTGTCTTACGGTGTTTGTGATCTGCTTTCTGCAGGTGGCAGGATCCTAGTTCCTCTTTGTTCTAGTGTCTGCCCCCTGGTAGGTCAGGTTGGTCCAAGGCCTTATGTAGGTTTCCTGATGGGAGGGACTGGTGCCTGTGCTCTGGTGGATGAAATTGGGTATTGATTCTCTGATGAGCAAGGCTGCATCAGGTGGCAAGCTTTGGGGTGTCTGTGAGCTTAGTATGACTTTAGGTAGCCTATCTGCTATTAGGTGGGGCTGTGTTCCTTGACTCTCTTGTTGTTTGGTATGGGATGTTGAGCACTGGAGCCTAGAGGCAGTTTGGTTAAGCCAGGTCTTGATTTGAGATGGAGATCTCCAGACAAATTCACACCAATTATCATTCCTTGGAGCCGGGAATTCTCTGCCATCTAGCATCTTGGACTTGGTGTTCTTACCCCAGAGGTTCAGGCCCAACCCCAGGAAATCAAGACTCTGCAAGGCATGTGGTGCAACCAGTAAAAACAAGAAAAGAAGAGGAGAAACTAAACAGATTAAAAACCCCAAGACACTCCCTTGGACATCAAGGAGATCCAAGCAGTCCATCCTAAAGGAAATCAGTCCTGGGTGTTCATTGGAAGGACAGATGCTGAAGCTGAAGAACCTGATGGCCACCTGATGTGAAGAACCAACTCATTTGAAAAGACCCTGATGCTGGGAAAGATTGAAGGCGGGAAGAGAAGGGGATGACAGAGGATGAGATGGTTGGATGGCATCAGCGACTCAACGGACATGAGCTTGAGTAGGGTCTGATAGTTGGAGATGGACAGGGAAGCCTGGTGTGCTGCAGTCCGGGGTTGCAAAGAGTTGGACACGACTGAGCTACTGAACTGAATTGAACTGATTGTGGCATAGTTGATTTACAATGTTGTGTTTGTTTAAAGTTATACATAAAAAAAATAANGCGACTCAACGGACATGAGCTTGAGTAGGGTCTGATAGTTGGAGATGGACAGGGAAGCCTGGTGTGCTGCAGTCCGGGGTTGCAAAGAGTTGGACACGACTGAGCTACTGAACTGAATTGAACTGATTGTGGCATAGTTGATTTACAATGTTGTGTTTGTTTAAAGTTATACATAAAAAAAATAATAATAAAAACCCCAAGACAAAATGATAAAAGAAAACAAACTAAACAAAGAAAAGATATCAGAGGACAACATTACATGCAAAAGAACCCCAAAACTAAACTAAAACACACACACACACAAAACAGAATAAAAACATAACACAAACTAAAAAAAAAAAAAAACATTAAAGAAACATGCAAGAACAATAAAAATAGTACAATACAAAATGAAGACAAAACAACAAAAAAGTAACCAGAAAAAATTTTTAAGTTAAATTTTTTTAAAAAGAAAAAAGTAGGTAAAAAAAATATAAAACTACAACAGAATAAAGAATAGTCATAATGATATTTTCCCGAAGTCTCTGCTGTCAGTGTCCTTGTCCCCCCAGGGAGCCACAACCAACCTCCACTTCTCTAGGAGGCCCTCCAATATTTCTAGGTAGGTCTCTGGACCCACCAAGGGCACTGTGGGGCAGCTCAGACACTGACCTTGTCCATCTCCTGTTGTGTACTTGCCCCCAAAGTCCATAGCTGCCAAAATTAGACTGGTCTCAGTTATGGGAGTACTTACTGTCCATTCAGATACTCCACAGATCCAGGATTTACAAAACAGCTTGTGTGGCTGCACAGAGAGATTTCTGTTCCTCTTCCTTAGTCACACAGCCCTTGACTCAGCTTTGGTTTGGGCCCCACCTCTAGGTGTGGGCCACATCCAGGTGTCTGTTCCCCACCCAGGTGAGAAGGGACAAAAGCAGTGGCTGATTGGGGCTCTCAGGCTGATTTGGAGAACTTATTCACACAGGCTGGGAGGAATAAGACAGCCAAAACTAGGGTGTGCACAAACACCCTGAGGTGGCAGGAAATGACAAGAAGATAGACTGGAACATGCTCACTCTGGTGAGAGTCCCTCCAAATACCCACAGAGGCAGGGACTGTCCAATCCGCAAGGGGTTGTAATGGCTCCTTGCACATTCAACAATGGCGCCTCATTTCCTAGGGAGACCATGCTTCCTCTAAGAGCATTCCTCGCCATGGAGACCCTCACTCCCATCCCCTCAGGTTGTTTCTGTATAGCCAAGAGCAGTCCTCTCCCCAGATCCAGTCTTCTAACTGCATTAGGAGCACTCGGCCCCCACCATCACTGTCAGCTTCCTGTCTCAGGCTGGGGTGCCCAGGGCAGATTCCAGAGGCAGTTTTCATGGTGGCAGTGCTCAAGACTCTGGAGCTTGCATGTGTTGAGGAGGCCTTGGATTGAAGGGTGGGTGAACCTTCTAAAATGGGGTGCCCTCCCAGTACCCATGGAGGCAAGGGGCCAGCAGGTAGAGAAGGGAATTGCAATGGTGACCCCATGACTTGCACACTACTCAACAATGGTGCCTTGATCTATAGTGCTCCAGGTTTCTTCTGAAAACTTTCCCTGTTGCAGATCTTCTTACTCCTGTCCCTCAGCCTTTCTCTTCACAGCCAGCAGCTGTCCCCTCCCCGGGTCCACACTCCAAACCCCACTTCGCAGCGCCCAGCTCCCTTCTGCATCGGGAGACACATAACTCAGGATGTGGCGCACAGGGCAGTGATGTAGACCATCTGTGCAGCTCTTTCTTTGTCCTGCCTTCCACAGACGGATTGCTTCATTTCCTCTGATCCTCCAAAGATCCCTTTCTTCCCCAGCTGCCTTCCTCACCATGAATGGGTTTTTCTGAGTGTGGTAAGCGCTCCTCACCTTCAGTTCCCCAGCAGCAGTGCTGCTCTCCTTCTGTTTCCTCTTTTTTTTTTTTTTTTTTCATTCTAACTGGTCAGGTGAGGATTTTTCTTATCCTTTTAGGTGTCTGAGGTCTTCCACTAGTGTTTAGCTGGTGCTTTTTGAGAACTGTTCCATTTATAGGAGTATTCTTGATGTTCTCATGAAGAGAGGCAAATTCCATGTCTTCCTAGTCAGGATCCTTCTGGTAGCCCTCACATCACTTTAGTCCAGACCTCCTTAAGCTTAATCCCCCTTTTTGGCACTGAGTCCAGGATGAATGTTCCTTCTTGTTTTGTGACATAAAGAGATCCAGCTTTGAGAATCCAGTGGTGTGGCTGCTGCTGCTGCTGCTGCTAAGTCACTTCAGTCGTGTCCGACTCTGTGTGGCCCCATAGACGGCAGCCCACCAGGCTCCCCCGTCCCTGGGATTCTCCAGGCAAGAATACTGGAGTGGGTTGCCATTTCCTTCTCCAGTGCATGAAAGAGAAAAGTGAAAGTGAAGTCGCTCAGTCCGTCCGACTGTTAGCGACCCCATGGACTGCAGCCCACCAGGCTACTCCGTCCATTGGATTTTCCAGGCAAGAGTACTGGGGGAAGTGCCATTGCCTTCCCCGCCACTGGTGTGGAGGATGTCCAATATGAATTTCAAAAAGTCTGGCCCAGCTGTGATGAACTTAACTTGAGTGGACCCTTCTCTTGGTTTATATTTGCTACTGGAACCAGAACCGTGTGTGCATGTGTGCTAAGTCACTTCAGACATATATGACTTTTTGCAACCCTATGGACTGTAGCCTATCAGGCTCCTCTGTCCATGGGATATTCCAGGCAAGAATATTGGAGTGGGTTGCCATGCCCTCTTCCAGGGGATCTTCCCGACCCAGGGATCAAACTTGTGTCTCTTATGTCTCCTGCATTGGGAGGCAGGTTCTTTACCACTAGCGCCACCTGGGAAAACAAGCCAGAACCATTGCTTGTCAAATCATGACAGGATGACCCTTTCAACTTTCAAGAGAAAAGATTTAACATTTCAAAACCCCTGCAGCTTTTGTTTCTGTTGCTCATGCTATGAAGCCTCCACTCTAGTCAGACCACAGCCCAGTTCTCCGATTCCTACTCCAGTGCCTTTCCCTTGGAGCCATCACAGTTGCTGCTGCTGAGCTTAAATTTAATGGCACCCTCAATTAACCTGACAGGATCCAGTCCTCCCAGACTGAGAGAAGAGGCTTAAGGCGGGAAACTGAAAACGGCCTTTATGTTCCTGGCTTTTTCTGCAGGTAAATCTCTCAGAAAATTGCTGTTTTATTGTTTCCAGGCACTTGGCTCATATTATACCAACACGGCCTGGAAGGTTCTGTCAGCCCATCCATCAGCTTTTACAGGATGAGAGCTTCTGGGAAATACGAAAATCACTCAACAAAGGGAAATGTTAATGACATGGTCCACGTAAACACCAAATTTTGGACATTTCCTTCTTGCAGCTTCCTCTAGCTAAAAATGACGCAAAGCACTGTTGTGAAGGCAATTTTAAAAATAACTGCATGTGGGTGTGTCTGCGTGCGTGTGTGTATGTGTGTGTCTGTGTGTGTGCTCTAAGGGAAGAATGGAGCCAAAGCCATGGGGAATTTTCAAAGGAAATGAATCATTGTGTTCTCTCCGGAAACTGGACACTATAAAACCCAGAATTATTATAATCTTTATTGCAGTAATGGGTCATCAGATATTTCCCCCTTTAAAACTATCTTATTTAAGCACTTTTTAGTTTTTCTCCGTGCATCTGAATAGCATGAGTTGTCCGGAAAACAATGTCAATAATTTAGCTGGAAGATAAAAGCTCTAAGTTTGGAATATGCTGAGAATTTTTAATATTTAATGGGTAATGAATTGTTATTTCCCTGAATAAAATCCACCATCACAAGGTAGCAAGATGCCTAAACTTCGCCTAAACTGTCTCTGGTGTACTTTGTACATCAGCTGCTATAAAATGCCCTGGCTTGCCATCTAGAAATTAAACTACTTCTTGGCAAGTAATTCAATACCTTGGATTTCCTCAAGGAACATAACAGGAAAAAATTGGGAAAGGCTACTTGGTAATTGGGCTTCCCTTGTGGCTCAGCTGGTAAAGAATCCGCCTGCAATGTGGGAGACCTGCATTCGATGCCTGGATTGGGAAGATCTCCTGAAGGAGGGAAAGGCTACACACTCCAGTGTTCTGGCCTAGAGAACTGTTTCAAAGAGTTGGACACGAATGAGTGACTTCCTCTTCACTTAGTAATTATGTTGTCATTTTTGCTGCTTTTATTCCCATAAACACAAATTTTATCCTAATTCTATAATGATGTGCCTAGATGTTTGCTTCCTGTATGATTCCCTGTCCACAGCAGGCACAGGGAACCTCTTAATTATTCCAATGCAGCCACAGTGAGCTTATGCCAGAAAAAAAGTCAGAAACAAGAATTTCACACAGGCATTTGGATAACTCCAACTGTTGTAATTGTAAACTAAACACTAGTTGTTTTTTAAAAATAAATTGTCTAAGTTAATGTGTCATTACTGCTTCATACATTGTTAACAAGGGTGACTTGCATTTGATTTTTAAGTGTACATTCACACAGTTTTGGGGAAGCTTTCAACAAACTGTCTACATACCTAAAGAAGTTTGTGTGTTTTATTTCCACTCAGAAGAAAAGAATAAAAGTATTTTTATTTGTATAATTTTTATTAAAATGAGGTTTTAAGATGTTTATGAAGATATTTTACTCAGAATATATGGGATATGTGTGGTAGGTAAAAAGAGCTACTAGTGATAAAAGTCTGAAAGTTGTTATCAAAATGATTTCAAAGATATTTTCTAGTTCCAATAACCTATAGTAATGGGGAAAAGGGGTCAGAGGAGTGAATACATCTGTAGTTTGAAAATATTCTTCTTATTAAGATACAAATTTTATTAAAGAGGTTGGTAAGCAACATCTTTCTAAAATTAAATAAAATAATTATAGGTAATATCTTCATTTGTTCATTACTAGGTTAAATCTTACGAAACTAATATTTTCAAAGGTCAGAAATTGTCAGATATGGGAAATTTTTCTTATGTTAAGCCTCATATTTTCTTCTTTTCATGTATCATTATGTATATCCTTGCTATGTGTCAGTATTGATGTGAGTTTATAATAAAATACAACTATAATAAATCCATAGCACAAACTGTGAAAGAAAAGGGCTATGTAACAACACGGATGTGATTATTGTTTTGAAAATTCAGTCTAAGGGCAGCTTCCACAATCAAACAGAAAATCTAACTCAGAATTTCCTGGAACCCAAAACAAAACTGGAACAAAAATTACATAACTCTTATCTATTAAAAATACAAAGATATTCACAGATGAAAGTTAAACTTCCTACCTGTTAAGAGAAATATAGCAAGTGTGTGCTCAGTTGTGTCTGGCTCTTTGCAACCCCATGGACTGTAGACTACCAGGCTCCCCTGTCCATGCAATTTTCCAGGTAAGAATATTGGAGCCGGTTTTCGTTTCCTACTCCATGGGATCTTCCTGACCCAGGGATCTAACCCACGTCTTGCATCTCCTGCATTGGCAGGTAGATTCTTTACCACTAGTGCCACCTGGGAAACACTTTCATATTAAAGGTATTTCTAAATTTAATGCCTAATATTTTTATAATGTTTTGTAGTTTATAAATATTTCTCTTAGTAACTTTATTGAACTTAACAAATCAGTTGGGGCTTCCCCAGTGGCTCAGGGATAAAGCATTCACCTGCACTACAGGAGCCACAGGAGACTGGGATTCAATCCCTGGGTCAGAAGATTTCAGAACCAGGCATGGGAATCCACTCCAGTATTCTTGCCTGAGAATCCCATGAACAGAGCAGCCTGGCGGGCTACATTCCACGGGGGTCACAAGGAGTAGGACAGGACTGAAGCAACTTCACACCCACACACACAATGAAACAATCAGCGTGTTGAAAAGAAGAATGTGGAGAGGAACTAGAAGTAGTGCATCTCTGCTCTTGGAGAAGAAAGGAGCATTCTTCCTAAAGAGGGCCTTCCCCTAGCATCCTCTGATTCATGTACTCACTAAACTACTTTGGTTTCTAAAGTATGGTTCCATATTGGAAAAAAAGTCATTTTATGTTGTGAATTATTAAATCGATTTTCAAATAAAAACTAACCTAATGAGCACTGGGCCAGTTAAGTTGATTTCTCACACCCAAGAATCTGGATAAACTGATATCAAGTTTCCAGATTGGTTGAGTTGGGAAAATAAATTAGGAAATGAAAACACAAGAAGGTAAAAGCAAAGTTGGAAATTTTTTTATAGATTTACTTCTCTAGACATTCTTATACCACATTACAATATCAATATGTGTTAAAGAGAACAGCTTTTACTTTTATTGAGATATAATTGACACATAACATTGTATAACTTTAAGGTGTACAACATTTTGATTTGCGTATTGCAAAATGATTCCAAGGAATAGGCTGGGACAGGAAGGGATGCGAGGAAGGGAACATTAATCATGTGTCGTTTGTTCTGCTGGTAGCCTTAGCATTGGGTGCTGGGAGTGGAGAGATTTCAGACGGCTTCTGATGGAGATTTTTTTTGAGGACTCTGGAAAGAAGACAAAGAAGGTTGGGGGAAGCAGACAAAGAGGAAAAAATTACTGGTTGGTGGGCCTTTGACAGACCCTGCGAATGGGACGGTGGCTTTACCATCAGGTGTTTCATCAATCGGTTTACTAACAAGTAGCTGAATGATTCAAAGAAGGCAATGGCAACCCACTCCAGTATTCTTGCCTAGAGAATCCCTTGGACAGAGGAGCCTGGTGGGCTGCTGTCCATGAGGTCGCACAGAGTCAGACATGACTGAAGCAACTCAGCATGCATGCACGTATTCAAAATGATTACCACCATAGCAGTATCTANATTCAAAGAAGGCAATGGCAACCCACTCCAGTATTCTTGCCTAGAGAATCCCTTGGACAGAGGAGCCTGGTGGGCTGCTGTCCATGAGGTCGCACAGAGTCAGACATGACTGAAGCAACTCAGCATGCATGCACGTATTCAAAATGATTACCACCATAGCAGTATCTAACACCTGTATCATGTTACATAATGACCATTCCTTTTTCTGTGGTAAGAACTTGTAAGATCTAATCTCTTAGCAACTTTCAAGTATATAATACAGTATTATTAACTATGATCACTATGATGTACTTTTCATTACCAGAACTTCTTAAAACTAGGAACTTGTACTCTCCTTCCCCTCTATCCCCCACCTCCATCCCATGGCAGCCACCATTCTAGTATCTGTTTCTATGAGTTCAGCATTTTTATATTCCACATATAAGTGACATCACATGGTATTTGTTTTTCTCTCTCTGACATTATTAACTTAGCTTAATGCTGTCAAGTTCAATTCACATTGTTGCACACAGCAGAATCTTCTTCTTTCTCATGGCCAAATATATGTAAATAGATATACTGGAATGTAAAAGTAGGAAGTGAAGAGATACATAGAGTAACAGGCTAGTTTGGCTTTAGAGTACAAAATGAAACAGAGCAAAGGTTAACAGAGTTTTTCCAGGAGAGCACCCTGGTCATAGCAAACACCTACTTCCAACAACACAAGAGACGATTCTACACGTGGACATCAACAGATGGTCAGTACGAAAATCAGATTGATTACGTTCTTTGCAGCCAAAGATGGAGAAGCTCTATACAGTCAGCAAAAACAAGACTGGGAACTGACTGTGGCTCAGATCATTAACTCCTTATTGCAAAATTCAGACTTAACTTGAAGAAAGTAGGGAAAACCACTAGGCCATTCAGGTATGACCTTAATCAAATTCNCAGCCAAAGATGGAGAAGCTCTATACAGTCAGCAAAAACAAGACTGGGAACTGACTGTGGCTCAGATCATTAACTCCTTATTGCAAAATTCAGACTTAACTTGAAGAAAGTAGGGAAAACCACTAGGCCATTCAGGTATGACCTTAATCAAATTCTTTATGATTATACAGTGGAAGTGACTAGATTCAAGGGACTAGATCTGACAGACAGAGTCCCTGAAGAATTATGGACAGAAGTTCATAACATTGTACTGGAGGCATTGATCAAGACCATCCCCTAGAGAAAGAAATGCAAAAAAGGCAACACGGTTGTCTGAGGAGGCCTTACAAATAGCTGAGAAAAAAAAAAAAGAGACTTGAAAGACAAATGAGAAAAGGAAAGATATACCCATCTGAACACAAAGTTCCAAAGAATAGCAAAGAGAGATAAGAAAGGCTTCTTAAGTGAACAATACAAAGAAATAGCAGAAAACAATAGAATGGGAATCTATAGAGATCTCTTCAAGAAAATTAGGGACACCAAGGGAACATTTCATGTGAAAATGGGCACAATAAAAGACAGAAATGATATGGGCCAACAGAAGCAGAAGACATTAAGAAGAGGTGGCAAAAATACACAGAAGAACTGTACAAAAAAAGGTCTTAATGAGCTGAATAACCTCAATGGTGTGATCACTCACCTAGAACCAGACATCCTGGAATGCGAAGTCAACTGGGCCTTAGGAAACACTGCTAAAAACAAAACTAGTGGAGGTGATGGAATTCCAGCTGAGTTATTTCAAATCCTAAAAGATGATGCTGTGAAAGTGTTGAACTTAATCTTTCAGCAAATTTGGAAAACTCAGCAGTGGCCACAAGACTGGAAAAGGTCAGTATTCATTCCAATCCCAAAGAAAGTGTAGCAGGAGGGGGGATCAAGGGCATTTGGGATGCTACTTCATGTAACACACTTAGGCCTTCAGGGCCCACTTGGGCATGATCAGATACATACCACTGAGATTTGATGATGGAGTGCTGCTGTGTACATCTAATTTTATACCCAGTTCATCATGGGTAGCTCAAGTCACCATAATAACTTGGTGGCCCATGGTTAAGCATTCAATCTCTGCTAAGGCTCAACAACAGACCAAGAGCTGTTTCTCAAAAGAAGGACAGTTATCTATAGAGGATGACAGGGAGTTGGCCCAAAATCCTAAGGACCTGCACTATGATTCTCCTATATTTGTTGTTGCTGTTTAGTCGCTAAGTTGTGTCTGACTGTTCTGTGACCCCTTGGACTTTTAGCACTCCAGGATCCTCTGTTCATGGGATTTCCCAGGCAAGAATGCTGGAGTGGATTGCCATTTCCTTCTTCAGGGGATCTTCTTGACCCAGGGATCAAACTGGCATCTCCTGTATTGACAGGTGGATTCTTTACCACTGAGTCACTGGGGAAACCCATGATTCTCCTGTAAGGACCTGCCAAAAGCTCCAAACAGCATCCCTATCTGCCAACACTTCAAGGACCACTGCATCTGCTGGGTCNGACCCAGGGATCAAACTGGCATCTCCTGTATTGACAGGTGGATTCTTTACCACTGAGTCACTGGGGAAACCCATGATTCTCCTGTAAGGACCTGCCAAAAGCTCCAAACAGCATCCCTATCTGCCAACACTTCAAGGACCACTGCATCTGCTGGGTCACATGGCCCAAGTGACAAAGCAGCTTGCACAGCAGCCTGGACCTGTGGCACAGTCTCCTCATATTCTAGCTCCACTCAAAACTAGCAGCTTCTTGGGTCACTCCATAAATGGGCCACAATAACACACTCCAAATGAGGAATGTGTTACGGCAAAAATCCAGAACCCTAGTAGGCACTGTACTCTTTCTTACTTGCAGGAAAAGCCAAATTCAATAACCTATTCTTCACCTGAGAAGAGTTATCTCAACATGCCCAAACCCCTGGAATCCTAGAAATTTCACTAAGGTAGAAGATTTCAGAATTTTTTGTCAGATTTGTTTCTCACCTTCTGATATGCAAATTTCTAAAATAAATTTAGAGTTGCTTCTTGCTCACTAAGTCCAATTGGCATAATGTCACCAATTTAAAGGACCAGTGTGATATCCAATGGAAGAGAAAGGTAATCAAGATGCTTACAAACTAAACAATGACATAGGGCTGCAGAGTTGATATACCCTTGAGGTTAAAAGTGAAAGAAAACTGTTTCTGGTGGCTCTTATTGACAGGCATGGAGAAAAAGGCACTTGCTAGATCAATAGCTGCACACCAGGTTCCAGGGATGTGTTAATTAGCAATAAAACCACATCTGGTACAGCAACTGCAGTTGGAGTTATCTAGTTAAGCTTATGACAACCCATTGTCATTCTTCAAAATCCATTTGCCTTCTGTACAAGCCAAATAAGTGAACTGAATGGAGATTTGGTAGAAATCACAACTCTGCCATCCTTCAAGTGCTTGATGGTAGGACTAATCTCTGCAATTTCTTCAAGAATGCAGTGTTGATTTTGGTTTACTCTTCCTCTGGGGCAGCAGATATCATGGCTTCCAAATGGCCTTTCCCATCATAACAGCTCTCACTCCACAGATCATGCAACCAGTGTGAGGATTCGGCCAGTTGCTGAGTGTATCTATCACACTATGCGTTCTTGACCTTGGAAATAACTACAGGACAGTTTTGAGGACCCACTGGTCCCACTGTGAGAAAGACATGAGCTAAAACTTCATTGATCACATGAACTACATAGTCCATGCAACAGATAAACCACAGTGACATTTTGGAGGGATTTCCTGGAATTAGTGTCATTTCAAAATTAGTGTCTAGAAGTCCTCCAAAGCTCTCACTATTTCCTTTTCCCCAGTGTACATTTACCCTGTAGGTCTTTTGGGGGAGGGCTGGGAGAAGTCAATGGTGTATGTTTTGGCAGTGTACCAAGATCCATCTTCAAGAAGACCCTGCCTCTCCCCTCATTCAAAGAGTTCTGAGTTTATAAACTGTCAAGTGAGGAAATTGCTTGAGAGGCCATGACTGTTTTTACCACTCAAGTTAGACATTTTTTCAGTCAACCTACCTAACATTTTTCTGCCTCTACAGATCAAATAAGAATGTATTAGGGACTTCCCTGGTGGTCCAGTGGCTAAGACTCCACATTACCAATGCAGAGGGCCTGGGTTCAATCCCTGGTCAGGGAACTAGATCCCACATGAATCACTAAGATCCAGCACAGCCAAATAGATAAATAGATAAACTTTGTTAGCTACGTCTTCTGGATAATTTGCTGCAGCTTTTACATCAGCACTTGCTGCTTCATCCTGCACTTTTATGTTATGGTGACAGCTTCTTTCCTTAAATCTCATGAACCAACCTCTGCTAACTTCAAACTTTTTCTGCAGCTGCCTTTGAATCCAAAACTTTGCTAACTGTTTGCTGCAAGAGGCCCAGCTACAGCACCCTCACCATTCTCAACCTTTATAGAATTGAAGAGAGTTAAGGTCTTGCTCCTTGGAAGGAAAGCCGTGACTAACTTAAAAGCATATTAAAAGGCAGAGACATCAATCTACTGACAAAGGTCCATAGAGTCAAAGCTATGGCAATTCTGGTAGTCATGTATGGATGTGAGAGTTGGATCATGAAGAAGGCTGTGAGCATTGAAGAATTGATGCTTTTGAATTGTGGTGCTGGAGAAGACTTGTTAGAGTCCCTTGGACTGCAAGGTGATCCAACTAGTCAATCCTAAAGGAAATCAATCCTGAATATTCACTGAAAGGACTGATACTGAAGCTGAAGCTCCAATACTTTGGTCACCTTTTCATTGGAAAATACCCTGAGAAAATCTTTCCTTGGAAAGATTGAGGGCAGGAGGAGAAAGGGGTGACAGAGAATGAGATGATTGGAGAGCATCACTGACTCAATGGACATGAATTTGAGCGAACTCTGGGAGATACTGAAAGACAGAGAAGCCTGGCATGCTGCACTCTATGGGGTCACTACGAGTCAAACATGACTTAATGACTAAACAACAAACAGCAACAAGGTCTTGCTATGTACGAATTAAAGTTTGACTTACAGGAATATTGCAGCTGGTTTGATGTTCTATCCAGACCACTACAACTTTCACCATATCAGCAACAAAGCTGTTTTCACTTGTTTATCATTTGTGTGTTCACTGGAGTATCACTTTATTCAGAAGATCTAGCTAAAAAAAATTAGTACTAATCAACAGATATTAAAAGTAGGCAAACAGCCTTTGAGGACTCATAGCTAGAGTCAATGTCTGCCTTCAAACCTTTAAACAATAGGCTAACTCTCTTATTAGGTGCAAAATACAGTTAGTGATTCTAAGCTAAAATCAATGCTCCTTTGCCATAACAAAAATCCTAAGGCCCTTAGAATTACATCAAATATATTCCTATGCCTGTGCTCTATAAATGAAATAATAAAGCCTGGATAACATCACATCTGTATACAACATGATTTACTGAATATCTTAAACTCACTGTTGAGGCCTGCTGCTCAGAAAAAAAGATGTCTTTCAAAATATTGCTGCTCATTGACAAGGTACCTGGTCACCTAAGAGCTCTGATGGAGATGTATAATGAGATTAATATTGTTTTCATGCCTGTTAACACAACATCCATTTTGTAGCCCATGTATCAAGGAACAAACTCAACTTTCAAGGCTTATTACTTAAGAAATACATTTTGTAAGGTTAGAACAGCCATAGATAGTTATTCCTCTGATGGATCAGAGCAAAGTAAATTGAAAACCTTCAGAAATGATTCACCATTCTAGATTTCATTAAGAACATTCATGATTCACGGGAAGAAATGAAAATATCAACACTAGTGGAAGTTTGGAAAAAGTTAATTCTAATGCTCATGTATGATTTTGAGGGGTTCAAGACTTCAGCAAAGGAAGTAATTACAAATGTGGTAGAAATAGCAAGAAACAGAAGTGGATTCTGAAGATGTAACTCAATTGCTGCAGTCTCATGATAAAACTTGAATAGATAAGAAGTTACTTCTTATGAATGAACAACAAAAAAGGTGTTTTCTTGAGTTAGAATCTACTTCTGGTAAAGATGCTATAAAGATTATTGAAATGACAACAAAATAGTTAAAATTAATATTCAAAAAAACTTAGTTGATAAAGCAGCATCAGGATTTGGGATAATTTATTCCAATTTTAAAAGACATTTTACTGTGGGCAAAATGTTCTCAAAAACATGGCATGGTACAGAAAAATCATTCATGATAGGAAGAGTTAATGAAAACAGCAAATTTCACTGATATCTTATTTTAAGAAATTGCCACAAGGTCTTTGATCAAGGACTTTCCAAGATGGCAGAAGAGTAGGAGGATGTGGAGTTCTCTCCCTACAAATGCATCAAGAGTACATCTGGAAATGGAACAATTCTCACAGAGGACCTGCTGAACACTAGAAGAGGACCTCAAACACCTAAAAGGACAAGAAAGATCCCCACATAACCAGGTAGGATGAGAGGAAGAAGAAAAAATGAAGAGGAGAGGAAGTAGGATGGGACTACACCTCTGGTGGGGAGTTGAAGGTAAGGAGAGGTTCCCCCATTCAGTGACGTCCTCTCCCCCATGCAGAGATCAGCAGGGACATAAGGGTGCCTAGGAGGCTCAGAGGAGAGCACCAGTGGCCAGTCTGTGGTGGGCAGGACAGAGCAAAACCTACACAGATGGTCCATGCCACAGCCCTGCACACTCTGACCTGAGACAGATGTCTACAAGGACACACAGGGGTCTGGCGCTGGAAGGTGAGATTTGGAGAGCAGACCTTGGGAAGGGACTGCTGTTGGCTGTTAAGAGACAGCCTGAGGGGATGAGAGTGAAGAGTTCCATATGTAAGAATGCTCGTGGAGGACGCCTCGACCATCACAGGAGCAAATCACCATTGTTGAGTGACCTGTAAAAGGCAGGGCCTCTCTCCTCGCTGGCAGCTCCTTAAATTCAGTGCCTGCAAAATACCCAAAAGGACAAGTGTTCCTGCACTGAGATGGGTCTGGCTTAAGGAACTGTGGGCTTTGTGGGCACATACACACAGGGACTGGGCCAGGCAAGAGTCTGAACTACCTCCACAGCTCCATTAGCAGGTCCAGGTGCACAACTACTGCAGTCCTGGGACCTGATCTCAGTGAATCGGCACCAGTGGCCTGATGAAACAGCACCTGAGAGTCACCAGGGCCAATTGCTAGCACATCCATAGTTAAGTTGGGACTGAGAGCAGTACCAACAACAGTTTACTTTATGAGTCCACACAATGGGCAAAAGGGTACACAATAGAATATACTCACAGGTGAACAGCTCCAGAAGAGGAATACTCAGAGGCTTTTCTCTCACTGGGAGTGCTCTAATCTCAACTACCTCACACTGCAGATCAGAAACACAGCTAAGAAACAAATCTAGGCATTTCTAGTCCAACAACTAGGGAGTAGACCCCAACTTTGACAGGGAAGTGACAATCACAGAGAAAGGGAAGGACTCAATCAATCTCCAGAGCAGACTCTGGTCACCACAGCACCAGTCAATCCCTGTATCAAGGGGATAAAAGTACAAGCCTCTGGACCAACCTCACTAACCAGAGGGCAGACATCAGAAGCAAGAGGAACTATGATCATACATGAATACATGGCATGATATATTTAAAGTAATAAAAGAAAATATCTACAACCAAGAACACTTACCCAGCAAGCTCTCATTCAGATTCAACAGAGAAATCAAAAGGTTTACAAACAGCCAAAGCTAAGAGAATTCAGCACCACCACATCAGCTTTACAACAAAACTAAAGGAACTTCTCCAGGTAAGAATCACAAGAGAAGAGAACAAAAGAGGAAGAGAAAAAAAGACCTACAAAAACAAACCCAGGATGGGGGCGGGGGGCAGAAGATGGTGGAAGAGTAAGATGAGGAGATCACCAGCCTCCCCACAAACACATCAAAACTCATAAAGATATGGAACAACTCCTTCAAAGCAATCTCTAGGTGATAGCAGAAGCCCCCAGGCTTCCAGTGGGGCAGGCTAAACTCCCTGGAATGAGGTAGGAGAGAGGGTGGAGACATAAAAAGGGAAAAGATGGAGAACTTCTGGATAGGAACTTGTGCACTGAGGGAGAGAGGGAGTTGTGAAGCAGGAAGAGTTCCTATGCACTGGGAAGCTCCCTCCTCACAGAGGGGCCCAAGAGGGAACTGCATAATCTCAGAAAGCCAGGCAAAGCAGGGACTTAAGAGGGCAGAAAACAGAGAAAGCTGTACTTCTCAATCCATAAATAGCTCACAGACTGTGGCCCCGACCAGATGGCAGTCTTGGGGAATGAAGAGAAGCACACAGAAGCCCAGTGGTGCAGAGGGCGGGCATGGGGTGCTAAGAGAGGCATGGCGTAAAAACCTCTCCAGTGCACACAAACCCTCGCGGTGCAGAGGGCAGGCCCAGGGAGCCAAAAGAAGGACACACAAGCCCTGTGACACATAGGGAAGGCCCAGGGAGCCGAGACAAGTGCACACAAGATCTGCAACATAGAGGGCGAGCTCAGGGGGCTCAGGGAGCTTCACACAAGTCTCTGTGATGCAGAGGGCAGGGACCGGGGGGCCAAGAAAAGAGCCACACAAGCCCCTACCTAGCAAGCGTCAGCCTTCAGTGCAGGGCAGGGTGGGGGAACAGAAGCACTGGTGAAGAATCCAGGGACAGGTAGGGGGCAGGCGGCTATTAAGATATGATAAGAGGGTCACTTCAACGTGGGGGTGGAAATAGACATGTGTAACACTGCCAAAGCCAGAAGCACTGCCCAAAGACATACTGAACCCACAGACACCACAAAACTTACTACTGAACACTGCACTGCCCTTCAGAGAGACGAGATCCAGCTCTATCAACCAGAACACAGACGTAAGCTTTCCCAACCAGGCAAACATCACAGGACACTAATCCAACCCTATCCATGGGGGCAGACTCCACAAGAAGAACTATGACATTGAGAACTTTTTTTTTCTTATAAATCACACTGTATATTCCCCCTACATATTTCTACCTTCACATTAGCTTTTTGTGATGCTGTGGAGTTTTCTTCTTTGTTATCTCTTGTTATTTAAAAAAAAGAAAACTCTTTTCAAGATATTTTTTCTCTCACTTTTTTAAATGAATTTTCTGATTTTGCTTTTGATGTATTTTACCGCCTTTTTTATAGTTCTTTACCAGTTGTAGCTATTCCTGAATATATATAAATCTTTTTCACATATGTCTATTTATCTTTTCTTTTCTCTCTCTATTTTACCCTCTCACACACCCCTTCCTTTGCTCTTTTCTCTCCCTTCTCCTCTTCTTTCTTTCTTTCTCTTCTTCTTTTTTTCCTTCACTCTCTTTTTTCACCATGTAAGTTAAACTATTGTGCTCTCTTTGCTATATTCCCCAGTTGGCAATCTGCTCAGGCTCAGTTTTCCAGATTGAACATTAGTTAGCTCTGCTTTTAACTGGGTGATATCAGTTTTGGGTTCCCTTGTTCACCAAGTCAATCTCCTGTACTCTTTTCTTTAGAACACTTTGGTTATAACTGTGTGTATGGAAGTGGATGTATATGTGCCATTATTTCTGTAATTACCAGCTTGATCTGCTTGATCTCTTTCCACTAGAACACAGGCACAAGTCACCCCTAATAAGCAGTCAACACAAACCACTCAACCAACTTTTCCCTTTAAGGTCAAAACCCAAAAGGAAGAAAAAATACAACCCTGAAGCCTGGGAAAAGGAGACCTTAAGTGGAGCAAGTTAGAAAAAAAAATGAAAAGACAAAGAAATACATCACAAATGAAAAAGTTAGAAATTCACAAGACCAAATAAATAAATGAAGAGGATATAAGCAATCTATTTGAAAGGGAATTCAGAATAATGATACTAAAGATGTTCTGAAGACTTAGAACAGAGAAAGTTCAAGAAATAATTAACAGAGTCAATAAAACACCAAGGACATAGAAGAAATAAAGAATAAGCAAGCAGAGATAAATAACAAAACTACTGAAATTAAAAATACTCTCGAAGGAACCAATAGCAGAATAACTGAGGCAGAAGAATGGATAAGTGAGCTGGAAGATAGAATAGTGGAAATAATGCTGAAGAGCAGAATAAAGGGAAAAGAAGTAAAGAATTGAGGATAGCCTCATAGACTTTGGGGACAATATTAAATGCACCAACATTCAGGTTATAGGAAACTCAGAGGAAGAAGAAAAAAGAAAGGCATTGTGAAAATTCTTGAAGAAATTATAGTTGAAAACTCCCCCAACATGGGAAAAGAAAGTTTATCAAGTCCAAGAAGAACAGAGAGTTCCTTACAGGAGAAACCCAAGGAGAAACACATCGAGACATATTAGGCAAGCTAACAGAGATTAAACACAAAGAAAGATTATTTTAAAAAGCAAGGGAAAAGAAACAAGTAACATACAAGGGAAAATCCATATGACTAATAGTGGATCTTTCAGCAGAAACTCTGCAAGCCAGAAGGGAATGAAACGATATATTTTTCATTCCCAACAGATCAAGCTGGTAATTACAGAAATAATGAAACATACACATACACTTCCATACACACATATATCATTAAAGGATATATTTAAAGGACTGAAAGAAAAAAAAATCTACAACCAAGATTATTTTACCCAGAAAAGATCTCTCATTCAAAATTGATGGTGGTAGTGGTTTAATCACTAAGTCGTGTCCAACTCTTGCTACCCCATGGACTGTAACCTGCCAGCCTCCACTGTTCACAGGGATTCTCTAGGCAAGAATACTGGAGTGGGTTGCCAGTTCCTTCTCCAGGGGATCTTCCCAACCCAGTAATCGAACCCAGCTCTCCTGCATTGCAGGCAGATTCTTTGCCAACTGAGCTACAAGGGAAGCCCATTCAAAATTGATGGAGAAATAAAAAACTTCACAGACAAGCAAAAGTTAAAGAGCTTAGCATGATCAAACCAGCCTTACAGCAAGTACTAAAGGGACTTACATAGCCAGTAAACAAACACAAGAGAAAGAAAATACCTGTAAATAAACCCAAAGCAATTAAGAAAATGTCAATATTAGAACATGTATATCAACAATTACCTTAAATATAAATGGATTAAATGCACCAACCAAAAGATACAGACTGACTTAATACACACAAAAACAAGACCCATATATATCCTGCCTACAAGAGACCTACAGATACATACACTGAAAGTAAAAGGAAGGAAAAGATATTCCATGTGAATGGAAACCAAAAGAAAGCCGGAGTGGCAATCCTTGTTTCAAACAAAATAGACTGTAATATAAAGAATATTATGAGACAAAGAAGCACACCAGATAATGATCAAGAGAATCAATCCAAGAAGACATAAAAATTGTAAATACTTAAGGTCCGTCTAGTCAAGGCTATGGTTTTTCCTATGGTCATGCATGGATGTGAGAGTTGGACTGTGAAGAAGGCTGAGTGCTAAAGAATTGATGCTTTTGAACTGTGGTGTTGGTGAAGACTCTTGAGAGTCCCTTAGACTGCAAGGAGATCCAACAAGTCCAGTCCATTCTGAAGGAGATCAGCCCTGGGATTTCTTTGGAAGGAATGATGCTAAAGCTGAAACTCCAGTACTTTGACCACCTTATGGGAAGAGTTGACTCATTAGAAAAGACTCTGATGCTGAGAGGGATTGGGAGCAGGAGAAGGGGATGACAGAGGATGAGATGGCTGGATGGCATCACTGACTCGAAGGACGCGAGTCTGAGTGAACTCCAGGAGTTGGTGATGGACAGGGAGGCCTGCCGTGCTGCGATTCATGGGGTCACAAAGAGTCGGACACAACTGAGTGACTGAACTGAACTGAACTGATGCACCCAACATAGGAGCATTGCAATACATAAGGCAAACACTAACAGGCATAAGAGGGGAAGTTAACAGTAAGACAATAATAGTAGGGGACTTTAACACCTCACTTACACCAACAGACAGATCATCAAAACAGAGAATCAAGGAAACATTAGACCAAATCTAATGAAGCATTAGACCAAATGGACCTAATTGATATCTTCAGAACTTTCCATCCAAATAATGGTGTGAGCACTCACCTAGAGCCAGACATCCTGCAGTGTGAAGTCAAGGAGGCCTTAGGAAGCATCACTATGAACAAAGCTAGTGGAGGTGATGGAATTCCAGTTGAGCCATTTCAAATCCTAAAAGATGATGATGTGAAAGTGCTACACTCAATATGTCAGCAAATTTGGAAAACTCAGCAATGGCTACAGGACTGGAGAAGGTCAGTTTTCATTCCAATCCAAAGAAAGGCAATGCCAAACAATGTTCAAACTATTGCACAGTTGTACTCATCTCACANCATCTCATCCTCGGTCGTCCCCTTCTCCTCCTGCCCCCAATCCCTCCCAGCATCAGAGTCTTTTCCAATGAGTCAACTCTTCTCATGAGGTGGCCAAAGTACTGGAGTTTCAGAAGTGGCAAGAATACACAGAAGAACTGTACAAGAAAGATCTTCATGACCCAGATAACCACGATGGTGTGATCATTCATCTAGAGCCAGACATCCCGGAATGCGAAGTCAAGTGGGCCTTAGAAAGCATCACTACAGGAACAAAGCTAGTGGAGGTGATGGAATTCCAGTTGAGCTATGTGAAAGCTGACTGATTAGAAAAGACCCTGATGCTGGGAAAGATTGAAGGCAGGAGGAGAAGGTGACGACAGAGGATAAAATGGTTGGATGGCATCACTGACTCAATGGACATGAGTTTGAGCAAGCTCCAGGAGTTGGTGATGAACAGGAAGCCTGGCATGCTGCAGTCCATGGGGTCGCAAAGAGTTGGACATGACTGAGTGACTGAGCTGAACTGAACTGAATTCCCAAAATAAAACTCTTTCATGTCTATACATATCCTTTTCGTTCTGTTTCTCTAAAGAACTCTGACTGATATACCGATGAATAAACTTTATACAGAAACCACTTAGGAGAGATAATGGAAGAAAAAACCATATATACAATAGTAACAAAAAATAAATTATCAATTTATTTTAAGTATAAACTTCAAATATTGGTGCAGGATACAACAGAAAACTTGAGAGGAAAGATACATCATTTCTTAGATATCAAGAAGACTGAATATAAAAATGTTAATTCTCAGCAAACACAACAACATTTTTTTTCTACAAGTGGACAAGGTGATTTTAAATTTCTTATGGAAAAAATAAACAACAAAGAATATGAAGAACCTGACCTATCATATTAAACTGCATTGTAAAGCCTCAACAATTAAAACAGTGAATAATTAGCACATAAACAGACAAACTGATGGAATGAAATAGAAAGTCCAAGATTAGACCAAAATTCATATAGAAGTTTTAATATATTCAAAAGGTATAAGAGTCAAGTAAAACTTTATAATTAATAGTTTGAGGATAACTGGATAATCATTCAAAAAAAGAGTTTTATCTATACCTCACATGTTGTGCTGGGATAAACTAAAAATAGATCAAAGAACTAAAGATACGAAATTATAGACATTAAAGTACTAGAGGAAAAAATGAGCAAATTTCCTTATAACCTTGAGGTACTGAAGGACTTTCTAATTGATTCAAAATCTAAAATCTGAAAAAGAAAAGATTGATCAATTTAGCCAGAGTTTTTAAAAGGCTCATAAATAAAGTTGAAACAAAAATGGCAACCTGGGAGGATTTCTTTGCTACACGTAGTATAGACGAAGATCTAATTTCCCTAACACACAAAGAGCTTCTGGAAATTAATAAGAACAAGACTGAAAGTCTTCTGAAAATCAAAGAAAAAAAAAAAAGACATCAAGAGGCAGTTCACACACATAAAAAGACATGAAGATGGCCTATAAACACAAAAATGTGCTCAACCCATTCCTGATATGAACAATGCAAATTAAAACTACTCTGAAATATCTTTTTTTTTTTAACCTATCAAATTTCAAAAAATTCTGGAAATTTGACAGTGAGATGGGAAACAGGCACTCCATCGCTGGTTGGAATGTAGATGAGCACCACTCCTGTGCAGACTAGGCCTTTTTATTTATTTACTTATCTGGGCTGCACGGGGCCCTCGCTGCTGCCCACGGGCTCTGTCTAGCTGCGGCAGGTGGGGGCTGCTCTCTAGCTGCCGTGTGCAGGCTTCTTTCTGCCCTGGCTTCTCCTGCTGTGGATCACAGCCCTCTAGGGCATGCGAGTTTCAGTAGCTGAGGCTCGTGGGCTCTAGCTCACAAGCTCAGTCACTTTGTAGCTAATGTGGAATCTTCCCGGACCGGGGCTCAAACCTGTGTCCCCTGCATTGGCAGGTGGACTCTCAATCCCTGGGCCACCAGGCAAGTCCCAAGACTAACAAATTTTATCAAACTTTAAACATGCATTTTCCCTTTGATCAATAATTTCACGTCCAGGTGCTTATTTTGTCTATGTACCTACAGATGTACAAAATGGTGCATATACAAAGTTATTCACTGAAATAACCCTTGAAATAGGAAAAAAAAAAAAAAAAGATGGGATTTAAACCAAAGGAACAGACTTATGTATGTTGTGATGTGTCCACTCAGTGGAGTAGTATACAGCTTCAAAAAGAATGAGGAAGCACTAACATTCTCACAAAGAAAGCACTCCTAAATGTATCACTACATTTAAAAAGCAGGACGAAGAACAGAGATGAACAAACTTTTTTATTTTGGTAAAGGACCAGACAGTAAATATTTTTGACTTTGCGAGCCATGCAATCACTGTTGCAGCTGCTTGACTTTCAACTTGCCATTTGTAGCCTGGAAGCAATCAGATAATACATATGGGTGTGGACAGATTTAGCTAGATTTGGCCTGCTGGCAATCGTTTGTCAGACTTCTGCTCTACATACATAGTTTGCTATCTTTGTGTAAATAAGTGTGTGTGTTGGAGTGGATAGAGATAGGAATATATATTTGTTAATACAGATGAACTTACAAAACAGAAAAAGACTCACAGTCTTAGAGAATGGATTTATGGTTGCCAGGTTGGGGGAAGGATAAGGAGAAGGATTACTTAGGGAGTCTGGGATGGACATGTACACCCTGCTATATTTAAAATGGATAACCACCAAGGACCTACTGTATAGCACATGGAACTCTGCTCAATGTTATGTAACACCCTGGATGGCAGGGGAGTTTGGGGAAGAAAGGATATATGTGTATGTATGGCTGAATCCCTTTGCTGGTCACCTGAAGCCATCACAATGCTAATCGGCTATGTGTATGTATTAGTCGCTCAGTCGTGTCTGACTCTTTACGACCCCGTGGACTGTAACCCACCAGGCTCCTCTGTCCATGGAGTTCTCCAGGCAAGAGTACTGGAGTGGGTAGCCACTCCCTTCTCCAGGGGATCTTCCCACCACAGGGGGAAGATCTGAGTGACTAAGCACAGCACAGCAATGTAACTAGTATAAAATTAATTTGAACAATGTAAAGAATTATTAGCTAATAAAGGAAACTAACTCCTAAGAGAAATAGAGAGGCTGCTAAAGCATCACCAACCAGTAGAACATTCTGCAATGATGGACATGTTCTATATCTGCACTGTCCAGTGCAACAGTCAACTAGCCACATGCCCCTGTGAAACACTTGAAATGTAGCTAGTGAGGCTGAAGAACTGAATTTAAAATCGATGTTATTTTGATTATATTTGAATCTAAGTTCCCACATTTGGGAGGTGGCTACCACATAGGACACAGATGTAGAGAGTAAGCTGCTGCGTCTAAGGGCCATGGGACGCTGGAGCGTGTGCACCCCTGTTTCCCGCACGTCTCTGACAGAGAGGCCACTGGCTAGCAAGGAAGCCATCTGCTGGCAGGCACGCTACAAAAGCCAGAAAGAAAAGCGCCAGAATCAAAACATACACCCTTCCCTCTTGCAGTCTCCCTGAGCGCTCTCTGCTCGACAAGGTGTAGCGTGATACCATCTGCCAAAGGAGAAATGTTTACAGAGTCTACGTCTGGTGTCACAAAGCAACCCAAAGAAGAGTGAATTTAGAGCTGAGAGGCAATGAATTGATGACTGGCATATGGTGAACAGAAACTGGGTACGACCAAAGCTATTCACTGTATACCTTTAAACATCCTTTCACGTAAACATACTCCTTACTCAGCAAATTAAAACCCAGACGATGAAAAGTATATACCAGGCAAATACAAGTTAGAAGAAAGCTAGACCAACAGAACATCCATTCGGACTAAAAGGGGCCACAGATATCAGTAAAAAGGACTTTATCCTGAGGAAACATAACAAGTGTAACCATATATGCACCTAATACTATGACTTAGAAATATTTTTAGCTGACAGACTTACGAGGCAAAGTGGGTGAATTTCCAACAGTAGCTGGTGATTTTAACATATACTTCTCAAAAACTGATAAGGAAGACAGAATTTTTTTAAAAGTTCAAAGAATTTTTGAACAATTATGAGTTTAAGCTTTTATATAACCACACAGCCAGAATACAAATTATTCTCAAAATCACATGAAATGTGTAAAACTAGATCATATATTAAGCTACAAAGGAATAATTAATAAATTTTAAGAAGTGACATCATATTGAACAATTATCTAAATCAAATGCAATAGAAGCGGATATCACTAACAAAGGGAAAATGGACATGTGCCTGAAAATTAAAAATCGTCTCTCTAAATAATCCATGGGATAAAGATGATATGACAAGAGAAACTAAGGTCTAATATTAAAGATATTGTTCTGTCGCTAAGTTCTGTCTGACTCTTTGCAACCCCATGGACTGTAGCCAAGCAGGCTTCTCTGTCCATGGGATTTCCCAGGCAAGAATACTGAAGTGGGTTGCCACTTCCTTCTCCAGGAGATCTTCCCAACCCAGAGACTGAATCCACATCTCCTACATTGGAAGGCGAATTCTTTACCACTGAGCCAGCAGACACTATATTTACCAAAAAAAAAAAAAAAGAGGCCCATAGATATCCACTTAACATGGAAACCACACGCATGCTTCTGTATGCCACATGTATGACACATATGCTCCCCAATACCACTGTTGTTCAGTGTAGAGCTGAGAACCTGGTATACAGTGGAGATGGTATCACAACTCAGTGAGGAAAGAAAGAATGACTGTTTAATAAGTGGTGGTGAGAGAACTGGCTCATACTGTAAAGAAAATGAAGGTAGCCTCCTGAAACAAACCAGAATATTTCCAGACGGATTAAGAACCATGTGGAAAAGCAAAGCTACAAAAACCATTAGAAGAAAAGTGTAGGCAAATATCACTGTGACTTTGAGATCAGCAAGAATATCTTGAAGGAGGAAACGGATGGATTTGACAAAGGAGACTTTGCTTGTATCAGTTAGATTTAGGTTTAGCTCTGAGATATGTAAGCAGTCCATGGACGGAGGAGCCTAGTGGGCTGCAGTCCATGGGGTCGCTAAGAGTCTGGAAAGACTGAGCAACTTCACTTTCACTTTTCACTTTCATGCGTTGGGAGAAGGAAATGGCAACCCACTCCAGTGGTCTTGCCTGGAGAATCCCAGGGACCGGGGAGCCTGGTGGGCTGCTGTCTACGGGGTCGCACAGAGTTGGACACGACTGAAGCGACTTAGCAGCAGCAGCATGTAAGCAGTCCAGGGCCCGGCATCATGAATCTGGTTCTTCCATCACCATTTTTCCGTCCTTAGCAGGTGGCTCCCAACTCATGATCCAGTACTCCAACTGGTGAGAAGGAGAAAAGGAAAGAATGGAGCTCTTCTTCTTTAAGAATATTTTCTGCATATTTCCCATAATGCCTTCTCTTACATCGAGATATGCTGGAAAATGTAGTCTTTATGCCAGGAGGCCTGGTGTCCAATTAAAATCAGAGTTTCTTTGTTTGAATTAAGAAAGGGAAAAACTGAGCCCCAGAAACAGAGCTAACTGGCAATTAACAGACCTGGACAATGTGTCTTCAACATATATGACTGACTTTAATATCCTAAATGTACAACATAGGAAAAAAAGGAGGAGGAGAATTTTATATAAAAACGTGAAAAGAAGAAAACTCAGTTCAGTTCAGTTCAGTCCCTCAGTTGTGTCCGGCTCTTTGTGACCCCATGAATCGCAGCATGCCAAGCCTCCCTGTCCATCACCACCTCCCAGAGTTTACCCAAACCCAGGTCCATTGAGTCCGTGATGCCATCCAGCCGTCTCTTCCTCTGTCATCCCCTTCTCCTCCTGCCCCCAATCCCTCCCAGCATCAGGGTCTTTTCCAATGAATCAACGCTTTGCATGAGGTGGCCAAAGTATTGGAGTTTCAGCTTTAGCATCAGTCCTTCCAATGAACACCCAGGACTGATCTCCTTTAGAATGGACTGGTTGGATCTCCTTGCAGTCCAAGGGACTCTCAAGAGTCTTCTCCAACACCACAGCTCAAAAGCATCTATTCTTCAGTGCTCAGCTTTCTTCACAATACAACTCTCACATCCATACATGACCACTGGAAAAACCATAGCCTTGACTAGATGGACCTTTGTTGGCAAAGTAATGTCTCTGCTTTTCAATATGCTATCTAGGTTGGTAATAACTTTCCTTCCAAGGAGTAAGCGTCTTTTCATTTCATGGCTGCAATCACCATTTGCAGTGATTTTGGAACCCAAAATAATAGTCTGACACTGTTTCCACTGTTTCCCTATTTGCCATGAAGTGATGGGACCAGATGCCATGATCTTAGTTTTCTGAATGTTGAGCTTTAAGCCAACTTTTTCACTCTCCTCCTTTACTTTCATCAAGAGGCTTTTTAGTTCCTCTTCACTTCTGCCATAAGGGTGGTGTCATCTGCATATGTGAGGTTATTGATATTTCTCCCAGCAATCTTGATTCCAGCTTGTGCTTCTTCCAGCCCAGCATATGGGCAAGCAATTCACAGAAGAGGAAACCAGAGACTAGAATGGCTGATAAATGGATACAGATGTTTAACCTTAGTAATGATCAAAGAAAGCCAAAATAAAGAAATGGATACCACTTTACAGCCAAACGAAAAATATGGGATAATATCAAAGTGCCAAAGATGTGGGGAAAATGCAACTTTTATGCACTGTTCAGGGAGTGAAAATTGGTACAGTCTTTAGGAGAGAAATTTGGGGGATATTTAGTAATATGGACACAATGCATATCACTGTACACTGAAAATCCTCTCTTGAGTATAAACGCCAGAGAAATTCTTGATTAAGTACATTAAGAGATATAAATATTCAAGGATGCTTATTGCAGCACTAGTTTATACTAACAGAATTAGGAATAACTTAAATGTTATTTTTTGTCTTTTAAAAATGTTGTATTATGTTGGCGTATCATTGAATAACAAAGTTGTGGTAGTTTCGAGTGTACAGCAAAGTGATTCAGTTATACATATATATGTAGCTGTTCTTTTTCAAATTCTTTTCCCATTTAGGTTATTGCAGAATTTTAGCAGAGTTCTCTGTTAAATCTCTGTTAAAACCTGCCTATGCAGTATGTCCTTGATGGTTATCTGTTTTAAATATGGCAGTGTGTATGCATTAATCTCAAACTCCCAAATATGTGTTAGTCACTCAGTCGTGTCCAACTCTTGGCAACCTCATGGACTGCAGCCTGCCAGGCTCCTATGTTGATGGAGTTGTCCAGGCAAGAATACTGGAATGGGTAGCCATTCCCTTCTCCAGGGGATCTTCTTGACCCCGGGACTAAGCCCAGGTCTCCTGCACTCAGGCAAGTTCTTTGCCTTCTGAGCCACCAGGGAAGCCCTGGTGAGGGATAGCTAGATAAAGCACGTGTCAGTGATGGAATAGAAGGTTACCATCAAAAAGAGGACTAGCCCTACACTAGTCCACATGAACAAACCTCAAAGAAGCAGAGTCACATATGTAGCAGTGTGCCACTTACGCCCATCAAATATGCACACATAGCAACATCACATCTTGTATATGTGAATGAACTTATACATATAAATAAAATGGACCGAGAACCTGAGAACAGGGCCTACGGGGGACAGGTGAATGGACTGGAAATAAAAGCAAAACTTAAACTGAAAAATAAAATAAAAATAATAAATATGTGCCAACCTGGGGCAAGATTAAAGCTCTATAAACTAAATCTGGGTTCAAGTAATCTTTCAAGCCATGAAACACAATAATTGGTTGTTCTATAATGTTTCTTGAGTAAGTGGATGACTATTCCCCAAACAG
Source organism: Oreotragus oreotragus (assembly GCA_006410675.1). Lineage (NCBI taxonomy): Eukaryota > Metazoa > Chordata > Mammalia > Artiodactyla > Bovidae > Oreotragus > Oreotragus oreotragus. Next base: position 53,253 of record SJYX01019313.1, on the reverse strand, counting down.
AAAATTGCTGAGTTTGATGTGCTCCAGCACGGGATTTGTGAAATGATTCATAGGAATATTTTCCTTTTTGGGGCTTGCATCATTTGCCTCCAACTGTTTAATCTCATCAAGCAGCGCACTCACAATTTGAAGTTATTTCTTGTGAGGCCATTATCATTGCTGGGTTCTTTTGTTTTTCATTTGGAATTGTGTTTCTAAAGCATCTCTTTCCCTGCAGGTTTTGAGCCATCTGCAATAAAGGAGGTACTTAAGATTTCAATAACAACAAAAACAGATTAACTAAAGGTTTGCCTTTCATGTGGAGTAGATTTCTGTTCAACTTTCAGGCAGTGCACTACAAAGAGCCTTCATTTGGTTTCAGTCGATTGAAAGTGAGGCCTAGGTACTGGGTAAAATGCATTTGTTCTCTTTTCAACTGTTTTCAAGTGTGGAAAGCTCTTCCCTCAGATGTCCACATGGCTTCACTCATGTGTCTGTTCAATGTCATTTCTTGGAGAGACTTTCACTATTTATAAGAGCATCTCCATTACTCCCTAAATCCTTTCTTTCGCTTTATTTTTCTTCATGGCCCCAATTATTAAATCACGTTTATTCATTTATTAGCTATCTCCCCACACTTAAATGTGAGCCCCATGAGACCCGAGACCCCAAAGGAACAAAACAGCCCGCTTTGTTCATGGTTCACTCCCCACACTGGGAACAGTGCCTGGAACAGAGAAAGCGCTCACTAAATGTGCACTGACTGCATGAATGAGGAATCTTCTCAAGAGTTTTGTAAAGATGTCTCCATTATGCTTCTATATTTTTTTAATAATGAATCCAACAAGCACTTTTCCATTTTGCTCCTCATCTTTCCACCTAGTCTACAGTCATTCTTCCAAAATTTATTGAGCACCTACTATGTGCCAGGTACTGTGCCAAGTCTGAGGGATTCTATGACAAACAGCACAGACAACACCCCATCATTTTTGGTTCTTGCTTTCAACAATGACTGTGACCTCACGTTGCTAAAATCAGCACACGCTTATCAAAAGTTTACTCCATGCCAAGCACAGAGTGAACCTTGTTACATCCATTGTCTTTTTCAAATGTTACAACAATTCCATGAAGTTGGTATTATTTGTGTGTCTCAAAATTTCTTTCCCCTAAGCATGCAGTTGAGGATCAATACATGCAACAACAGAATCATCTTGTCCCAGGTAGAATCTTCCAGAGAGCAGCATACAGGGCACAGCTACGTGTTGTAGCTTAGACAGTAAAGAATCTGCCTGCAGTGCAGGAGACCTGGGTTTGATCCCTGGGTCGGGAAGATCGCCTGGAGAAGGAAACTGCAACCCACTCCAGGTTCCTTGCCTGGAGAATTTCATAGACAGGGGAGCCTGGGGACTGGAGCCTGGCAGGCTGCAGTCCATGGGGTCACAGAGTTGGCCGCGACTGAGGACTGTACTTGGAACAGGTACCGAGCCCCTGCAGAGAGCGTCTCCAGTCCGCCAACCTGCACCCAGGCCTGATGCTCTCTGCACGGCAAGGACTTGTTCCCTTCCACCTCACAGATTCTTTTAGTGACTATCTTACCACTTTTATCCAGAAGAACTGCAGACATGCATGGTCAAGAGGACTTTGAGACATATCTGAACCTGATGTCAAACATGTTTACATAAACTGCTTTTCCATCCCACACTCAGCACGACCCCTTCACGATAAAGGACTTTTGAGTAGTTTTTTAAATATCATTTTAGGACAAACTGATGGTCAGAGAGGTTAAGAAACTTACTCAAGGTGAATAAGTGGCCAGTTCAGGATTCATACCCAGGCCTGTCTTCCAAACCCATGCTCTCATCCACTAAGCTGTGCCCGGTCCAGTGGGACCATTTTTACCCAGTGAGGCCTCTGCCAATTTCCCTTTCTTATTTCCCACTAACTTGGAAGACAAGAGATCTGGATTCTCGTTCTGACTCTGCTTCTGATTTACTCTGTGACTTTGGGCTGTGTTTCTACCCGTCACTGGCCTTCAGTTTCCTCATCTGCAAAATGAGAGGGAAAAGAGCCCTTTCCATGTTTTTCTTGCAGTGAGATCACGTGTAGAAACACAACATGCAAATATGTAAACATGTTAACATGGAGCTTCTCTGGTTGAATCTGGAGCTGGAGTTCTGAGTTCTGTCCATGTGGCCTCCCCCACCACTGGGGAGGGTTGTGGCTGGACCTTGGGGAATCTGTAAACATCCAAAATGGTAGGCTGAATTGTGTGTGTGCATGTGTACATTTTCATAATCTCAGAGGGATCCTGATCCCCATTAAAAAGTGATGACACGATGATCTGAATCTTAGCTGACAAGTACCAGGAGCCAAGCTAAAGCATGTCATATGCATTAACTCGTTTCATCTTTAGAACAACCTGATGAGTGGCTATTAATGATAGAATCTCCCTTTTGTAGATGAAAAAGCAGAAACAGCATGGAAAGTCAGTTGTGTGACAGTCGCTCAGTCGTGTCTGCCTCTCTGCGACCCCGTGGACCGTAGCCTGCCAGGCTCCTCTGTCCATGGGATTCTCCAGGCCAGAATACTGGAGTGGGTAGCTGTTCCCTTCTCCAGGGGATCTTCCCAACCCAGCGACTGAACCCGGGTCTTGCACACTGCAGTCTGACTTTTTACCATCTGAGCCTCCAGAGAAGACAGGTAAGTCGGTTACTGAAGATTGTATAGCTGATGAAAGCTTTTCTAAACATCGCCTAGGTTTTTGCCAAGATGGCCAACCAATTCTCTTTGACTAAGTTTTATGCACTCAGAAAATATTATACTGTTTCCTATGGGGTATTGTTTTCTATGAAATGAAGTATCCTGTTATTGCCCAGGACGCATCTCATGTAGCTCTGGGCCCCTACTGCGTTCAGATTTCTATTCAAACAATCCTCAGAGGGGCCTTCCTGACCACCCTAGAGAGCGTGGCATTTTCCTCCAACAATAAATCTCCTTCTCTGGTTTATTTTTATTCCCAGCACTTACCACTACTTGACAACTTTCACCTGTTTCCTTGTATACTTCTCAATACACATGCACTAGACTGTAAATCCATGAAGGCAGGGATTTCGTCCATCTCGACGTATTCCTAACCATATAATAAATAACGTTTGGCATGTGGTAGACCAAAATATTTATTGAAGAAGTGAATAACTGACTGAATGAATGAATGAGTGACTGGAAGGGTTTTAAGCAGGAAGATCCAATTCTAATTTTAGAATCGTCACTCTAGCAGTAGAACAGCAAATAGATCACTATGGGATAGGACCATAGGCTGCCGGACAGACTACTAGGTGGCTAAGACGGTGCCCAGGCTTGAGATCCAGAGAAGGCAATGGCACCCCACTCCAGTGTCCTTGCCTGGAAAATCCCATGGACAGAGGAGCGTGGGAGGCTACAGTCCATGGGGTCGCTAAGAGTCGGACACGACTGAGCGACTTCACTTTCCCTTTTCACTTTCATGCATTGGAGAAGGCAATGGCAACCCACTCCAGTGTTCTTGCCTGGAGAATCCCAGGGACAGGGGAGCCTGGTGGGCTGCCGTCTCTGGGATCACACAGAGTCGGACACGACTGAAGTAACTCAGCAGCAGCAGGCTTGCAATCATGGTGGCTTTGACCAGAGTGGTCATGAGGGGTGGTGGAGGAAGTGGGCAGGGAGAGGCTTGGGAGGGAAGGAGCTGCAGGACTTGATGGCCAAAGGGTGCTGAGGGACAGGCACGAGTCAGAGATGGTCCCCCATCATTTGACTTGGACAGCTGGCTGGCTGTGGCCATTTATGGCTTGTGGCTGTGACCTTAACTCAGCAGCAGCAGGCTTGCAATCATGGTGGCTTTGACCAGAGTGGTCATGAGGGGTGGTGGAGGAAGTGGGCAGGGAGAGGCTTGGGAGGGAAGGAGCTGCAGGACTTGATGGCCAAAGGGTGCTGAGGGACAGGCACGAGTCAGAGATGGTCCCCCATCATTTGACTTGGACAGCTGGCTGGCTGTGGCCATTTATGGCTTGTGGCTGTGACCTGCCTTCAGCCAGAGATGAAACCTCAAGCCTGTGAGAATGATGTTGGGATCGCCCTGGTGAGGCCAGGAGATGCTGACTAAAGACTCGTGCGCAGCAGCAGAGCAGCGAGCACCTGCAAGAGAGGGAGCTGCTGGGCAGAGATGATATCAACGGTTTTAGCAATGCAGGATTTCAGACTTCCTGGCATTCACACAGTGGAGGCTCCCTTAGGACCCGGGAAGAAATATCATCCAATAACCAGCAAATGCCCCTGGCCCCTCAGAGATGCAGTGCTGCCAGTGACCTTGGTGTTGATGACATTCAGAGGAAGGTCCAAGTGAGCACAAGGCCAGCTTGGGGGAAAGTCTGGAACCCAGGGGCTGTAGCCACACCAACTGCAAAGGGCAAAGCCGCCTGCTTCTCCGACCTGGTAGCAATCAGAACTGTGCTTCTGCATCGGTCAAACACCTCAGGATGAGACAGATGGAGATTTGCTGAAGCTCTGCCTTCCGCCGACACCCACCTTTGATTCTGGTGACTCTCAGGATGTGCCTCCATTACATGGTGGATGAATTTATATTCAAAACAGCACCAAGGGCAAACCCAAGCCTGTCTCCAAGGCAGAGTCCTTCCTTAAGTGTATTGATTTGGGTCCTGCTTGGCAGTTCGGGCAAGCAGTGGTTTCCTTATGACATGAAAGCTTTTTTGGCCTGGCTGTTTCTTAACCGTGAGGCAGCCATCCCACTGAAGGGAGCTTGCTACCCTGCCCGCTCAGGGCACTGTGGGGAGCATTTGGTTCACTTGCATATAACCCCAGTTTCTTAGTCATGGGCGCCTCAGAGGATGGCATGTTTGGGGGTTTCCCTCTAGGCTTTCGCCAGGGCTTCCCTGATAGCTCAGTTGGTAAAGAATCCTCCTGCAATGCAGGAGACCCTGGTTCAATTCCTGGGTNTTGCTACCCTGCCCGCTCAGGGCACTGTGGGGAGCATTTGGTTCACTTGCATATAACCCCAGTTTCTTAGTCATGGGCGCCTCAGAGGATGGCATGTTTGGGGGTTTCCCTCTAGGCTTTCGCCAGGGCTTCCCTGATAGCTCAGTTGGTAAAGAATCCTCCTGCAATGCAGGAGACCCTGGTTCAATTCCTGGGTCGGGAAGATCCACTGGAGAAGGGATAGGCTACCCACGCCAGTAGTCTTGGGCTTCCCTTGTGGCTCAGCTGGTAAAGATTCCGCCTGAAATGTGGGAGACCTGGGTTTGATTGCTGGATTGAGAAGATCCCCTGGAGAAAGGAATGGCAACCTACTCCAGTTTTCCGGCCTGGAGAATCCCATGGACTGTGTACTCCATGGGGTGGCCAAGAGTCAGACACAACTGAGCGACTTTCACTTCACTAGGTTTCATCTGTGCTGTCCCTTCAACCTAGAAGGTCTTTCCTGCCCCTTCTTTACCTGGCCAACCACCTTTGCCCTGAGGGGCTCAGATCAGCTCTCACTTGCCTCTTCATCACTCTCATCTGCTGGCCACGTGGTCCTCCTCTGGCTTCCACAGGCCCTGGGGTCCCCACTCCTGCTACTAATCACACCAGGGTCTCTTAGTATATACTCGCTTTTCTGTCCTGTGTGCCTAACCCACTGTCTGTCCCCCGCACCATGCCCCCCTCTCCAGTAAATGTGCATGGAATAAAGTGAATTTATGCTATTGTATTGGAGAAAAAGAACCAGAAGATTTCAGCTGTGTCAATGATCTCAGAGTAGTAGGATTCCATTGTACCAGCTGTCATGGGAGAAACCAGGGTTGGAAGGTCAAGAAATGGACTCTTCCCTGCTGCGTGATGTTGATTCCTCTCCTTCCTTTGAGATGGACATCCTCACCTTCAGTGTGGAGACCTGGGACTGAGGGTCGGCTTCACCACTTACCTGCTGTGTGGCCCCAGCAAGATTGCCCGCCTCTGGGCTCCAGTGATTCCCTTTGTGAAGTAAAGTGGGTGGACTACACACATACAGAGCTTATATTTATATAAGTGTGTGTGTGTGTGTATATATATATATATAGGTGTTTGCAAGTGCCTGTCAGTGTTCTAAGAGCAAATAGATAGCTGGGCTTCCCTGGTGGCTCAGCTGGTAAAGAATCCCCCTGCAATGCGGGAGACCTGGGTTTGATCCCTGGGTTGAAAAGATCCCTTGGAGAAGGGAAAGGCTAACCCATTCCAGCATCCTGGCCTGGAGAATCCCATGGACTGTATAGTCCATGGGGTCACAAAAAGTTGGACATGACTGAGCGACTTTCACAAGCACAAGGCACTGTTCTAAGTGCAAATATACTGCTGGTGGGAAGCTGCTGTGCACAGGGAGCACAGCTCGGTGCTCTGTGATGACCTGCGCGGTGAGGGGGGTGGGGATGGGAGTAGGGTGGGAGGCGCAGGAGGGAGCGGATATAGGCATACATAAGCCTGATTTGCCTTGTTGCGCAGCAGAAACTAACACACCGTTGTGAAGCAATTATACTCCAATTAAAAAAATTTTAAGTGCTGTATATGTATTAGCTCATTTAATCCTTACAACAACCCTACCATTATAGCATTTCCTCATATTCTTAATGGTGAAAGCAAAGCAAAGCAAGGTCATTTGCTCAAAGTCTCCCAGCTGATGACGAATAGAGCTTGGCTTTTACCAAACAGTCTGTTTCCAGAGCCCACGTTTTAGCCCCAAATCTCAACCACCTCTCAGCTGGATGATTTTGAAGACCCTTTCTCATTTTAAAATGGAACCTCTACTATTATCACACGGAGAATATTTCCATTTGGTACCTTCAGAGACCATGTTAACTGGTCACTTCCTGGACAGAACAGGAATTCAGTCTTCTTCTCCCCCTCTGCCCCTTATGTTGATCAGAGAGGAAACTAGTGCAGATTTGGGCATCGGGCAGAGCTGGAACCGCGGCCCCACGCTTCACCTGCTGCACAGCAACCTGGGCAAGTCAGAAGTGACTTGGAATCTTGCTTACGATGCAGGTTGAGGTGAAGATGGATCCAGAATCTTCTTCCTCAGTGGCTGTAAGGATGAAATAATACAGATAGGGTTGTCAGATTTGGCAAAGAGAAATACAGTATGCTCAGTGAAATATGAATTCCAGATAAGCAGGGAATTTTTTCTTTTAGTACAAATATGCCCTGTGCAATAAATGGGAAATACTTATTCTAATAAATGATTCCTTGTTTATCTGGATTTCAAATTTAACTGGGGGCCCTGAATTTTGTCTGACAACCTTACATGCAGAGGAAGCCCTTAGCATCGTGCCTGTCCCATTGGAAGTGCACAATAAACGTTAGAAAGATTTCTCTGCTGAGACCCACTGGACTGTCAAAATCTGCATCCGCCCATGTTTGGATGCACTGGGCTGGCTGTAACTGTGCACCACCCCTGATTAAGCATGTGGCTCGGTTATCTGTGGATTCGAGAGGACTGACCTAGGATTTCAGTAGAGGAGGCTTGGGAGAGCCTTTCGAATGGAAAGCTGGCTCATCAGAGGCTGGGCGGAAACTCCGGCTGCCTTGTCTGCCGGCTTCGGGCTCGCTCCAGTCAGCTCCCTGGCCGAGAGCGCCACCTTGTGTCAACCTCTGGGTTGCCAGGCTGGTGTGCAGCTCAGAGCCGAGGATGAGACCCCGGGAGGGGCCTGTTGTTCTGTCTTGTCCAGTTGCCGCAGTGCAGGGCAGAGCTGCCCTCCTGAGATCCCTAATGGTCCGGCTTTCTCTCCTCCCATCCTCCTCTGCTGACACACCATCAACTTTCCAAACAAGACCTGTGCTATACCATGCAGGGTCTCAGAGAGGCTGCAGGTACGTGAGAAACCACACAGATGAGTTAGAACACCGTAGGTCCGGATCCATATGACTGCCTCCTCGCTGCATGACCTTAAGGTATTCGCCTTACTCCTCTGAAAGTGAAAGTGAAAGGCACTCATTCGTGTATGAGTCTTTGTGACTCCATGGACTGTCTCCAAGCCAGAATACTGGAGTGGGTAGCCTTTCCCTTCTCCAGGGGATCTTCCCAACCCAGGGATTGAACCCAGGTCTCCCACATTGAGGGCGGACTCTTTACCAGAAGCTATTTGCTTTGTAAGACTGTTAAACTATCCCCTGCCTTGTATATCTTGAAGGACTTTGGTGAGGAAAAATTGCTTGTGCATGCGAAAGGGCTCTGAAGACTGTAACATGCCAGGACAGTGTAAGTAAGTTGATAGTATATTCCTACATAGCATCTGCAATAACAGAGCATGTTACTAATACCAGTAATAACAGCAGCGTCTCCTGGGTGTCCTGAATGCCTGGAGACGTTGCTGCATCCCTGTCTATACTGCTTCTGATTTTCAGACCCAAGACTCCCCCTTCCCGGTCTGTCCTTCTGTGCGGCATTAGGAACCCCGAGCATCTGGGGGACAGAATGGCTTCTGTAGCAGTAAAGGGTCGGGCATCTGCTGGCAGTTACCCAAGCTCTCTGTGCCTCAGTTTTCTCATCTGTATAATGGGGATGATAGATAGCAGCCTCCCTTCTTGTGAGGATTAAATGAGATAGTAAGTGAAGCACCTAAAAGCTTTCTTTTCCATTCATCTTTTAAAAATTAATTCATATTTTGGCCACACCCCATGGGACTTCCCTGACCAGGGATAAAACCTGTGCTCCCTACATTGGAAGGGTGGAGTACAAACTGCCTGATGGCCAGGGAAGTCCCTGACAACTTTAACAACCTCTAAATAAATGCAGTTATTATTTCCTTTGGGTGCTGGCTGCTATTCTGAGTTGCCCTCCTCTTAGGAAGCAGTGTGGAGAAGTGGATATCACGTGGGGTTTGCAGCCAGAGAGGAGTGACTCTGGATCTGGGCTGTGTCACCAACACCATCACCATGGTCTCTGGCAGGTGTCTTCACCTCTCTGAGCCAGTTTCCGCTCCTACGAACTAGGGAGACAGAACTTGATTCTGTGCTTGGGTAAGAATTCAAAGCCATCACTCTGTAAAGGGCCCTGCATGTTTCTATCACTGCCTCGTTATCAGGTAAGTGGCAGTTCTTACATATTTCTTCTCTTCTTTCAGTCACACCCATTCATCCTTCCATCAGAAAAATCTACTAACTTCTGCTATGGCCACAGCCATAAGATATGTATGTATTAAGTCACTTCAGTCATGCCCGACTCTTTGAGACCCTATGGACCATAGCCTGCCAGGCTCCTCTGTCCATGGGATTCTCTGGGCAAGAATACTGGGGTGGGTTGCCACGCCCTCCTCTAGGGGGTCTTCCTGACCCAGGGGTCAAACCCATGTCTGTTATCTCTCCTGCATTGGCACGCAGGCTCTGTACCACCAGCACTACCTGAGAAGCCCAAATAAGATATATCTTGCCTTCTGAGACTTTGCGTCTTGTGCGGGAGGTGGGGTGTGGCAATAAAAAGCAGCACTTCCGTCTGTTGAGTAGCTACTGTTCATGCTATGTGGAAGGAGGAAGCACCAGAACCTAATTCTGGATCAAGAGCAGTGGCTGAAGAGGCTGAACAGGGTCAGCCGGCAGGGAAGGCGTGATGAACTGACCTCCTCACTCACCGAGCTGACACAGGGTGGGAGGACATGAGTCTCGTGTCCTTGGGTCACTGGGTAGATGCTGCCACCTACCGGGACAGGGACTCCAAGAGAAAGGTCAGACTTTGGGGGCAAAATGCTGAATTTATCCTGAGTTGCTGTTGAAAAGTGAGTCGAAGGGCCACACTGCACTGCACCGTCCACCTTCTTCCAGATCCAACAGCTCTGTGCAATCTTGTCATCACCCCACTTTACAGATGAGGAAACTGAGGCTTAGAGGTGTCAAGTCTCTTCCCAACATCACACAGCTCTGTGACCAGTAGGGCCAGGATTTGATCCCACATCTGCCTGCCTCCAACCCTGTTGGGAAGCAAAAAAAAACCAAGGAGGGATTTTCAAGGCTCCATCATGAAAGCGGAGCCTGGTGACATCCGCCCAATAGAGCTGGGCCCTTTCGAATCATTCCAGAAGCCCTGGAAGGTATTGCTCCTGCTCGTGCCCTCTTGGCCCCAGAGGAACCCGGTGGGGCTTCAGCCCATCTCTGAAATTCAGCCCGGCTCACTGCGGCCTGATGACCCGCAAGGGAGCAGTGTCCACGCTCCAGTTCCCATCCAGGGCACCTCGTCTGCAGCACCGCGCGTGGGACAGATGTGAAATTCAAGGGCTGGGGATTCCTTTGCCACTTTAAGGCTTGAGGAGAAGAAATGAGCGAGAGAAGGGAGGAGGAGAGATATACTTGGGAGCCCTTTTAGCCCCCTGGAAGTGAGCCAGTGAATTAAGGGCAGCAATGAAATAAAATAAAAACTGTGGCAGGGGTTACATGTTTGGAGGCTGGTCACTACCTACCAGGAATGTGCCGCTGGTCTCTTCTACCTGACATCTTATTTGGTCTTCACGGCAACCCTGTGACGTAGGTGCTATTATGTCTTCATTTCACCGAGGAGGAAACTGGGGCACAGAGAGGTCAAGTAACCTGCACAAGGCCACACAGTCATCCAGAGTGTGAGTGCCTGTTGCTGGCGCTTCACCTCTTCCACCTGCCCCACTCTGCGTGGTGTGCCTAGCAACCCCAGGGGCAGAGGGCAGAAAGGAAGCAGGTGGGGGGCAGGTTCAGGGCTGGGAACCCAGCTTCTCTGAACTTCCGGCCGGGTCTGAATGAAAAGACGGGCAATCTGGGCTCTGGTCTCCACCCACATCCTGTGTGACCTCGGATGTGCCGTCTCCACTCTGCGATCAATAATTTCCTCTGTGCTGTCATCTTCCCTGAAGGTCCAGTGATTAAGACTGCATGCTCCCAGCACAGGGGGCACTGGTTTGACCCCTGGCCAGGCAACTAAGTCAAGGCTATGGTCTTCCCAGGGGTTATGCATGGTTGTGAGAGCTAGACCGTAAAGAAGGCAGAACATCAAAGAACTGATACCTTCGAACTGTGGTGCTGGAGAAGACTCCTGAAAGTCCCTTGGACAGCAAGGAGATCAAACCAGTCAATCCTCAGGGAGGCCAACCCTGAATATTCACTGTAAGGACGGATGCGGAAGCTGACACTCAAGTATTCTAGTCATTTGATGCGAACCGCCTACTCATTGGAAAAGATGCTGATGCTGGGAAAGAGTGAGGGCAGAAGGAAAAGAGAGCATCAGAGGATGAGACGGCTGGACAGCATCACTGAAGCAGTGAACAGGAACTTGGGCAAACTCCGGGAGATGGTGTGGGAAAGGGAGGCTTGGCGTGCTGCAGTCCACAGGGTCGCAAAGAGCCAGACATAATCAGGTGCCTGAACAACCGTTGCATCCACTACTGTGGGCAGGGGTCCCTCAGGAGAGATGGAGCAGCCGTCACGGTCAACGAGAGTCCCAAATGCAGTGCTTGGACGCAGTCTCAGAAATGACGGAATGATCTCCGTTCGTCTCCAAGGCAAACCATTCAATAGCACGGTATCCAAGTCTATGCCCCAACCAGTAACACTGAATAACCTGAAGTTGAATGGTTCTATGAAGACCTACAAGACCTTTTAGAACTAATACCAAAGAAAGATGTCCTTTTCATTATAGGGGACTGGAATGCAAAAGTAGGAAGTCAAGAAACACCTGGAGTAACAGGCAAATTTGGCCTTGGAATACGGAATGAAGCAGGGCAAAGAATTATAGAGTTTTGCCAAGAGAACGCACTGATCATAGCAAACAGCCTCTTCCAACAACACAAGAGAAGACTCTACACATGGACATCACCAGATGGTCAACATCAAAATCAGATTGATTGTATTCTTTGCAGCCAAAGATGGAGAAGCTCTATACAGTCAGCAAAAACAAGACTAGGAGCTGACTGTGGCTCAGATCATGAATTCCTTATTACCAAATTCAGACTTAAATTGAAGAAAGTAGGGAAAACCACTAGACCATTCAGGTATGACCTAAATCAAATCCCTTATGATTATACAGTGGAAGTGAGAAATAGATTTAAGGGACTAGATCTGATAGACAGAGTGCCTGATGAACTATGGATGAACTATGGAAGGTTCGTGACATTGTACAGGAGACAGGGATCAAGACCATCCCTATGGAAAAGAAGTGCAAAAAAGCAAAATCGTTGTCTGAGGAGGCCTTACAAACAGCTGTGAAAAGAAGAGAAGTGAAAAGCAAAGGAGAAAAGGAAAAATATTCCCATCTGAATGCAGAGTTCCAAAGAATAGCAAGAAG
>SJYX01019313.1:16653-33635 GCA_006410675.1 Oreotragus oreotragus | reverse complement strand
CCCATCTCTTTCAGAATTTTCCACAGTTTATTGTGATCCACACAGTCAAAGGCTTTGGCATAGTCAATAAAGCAGAAATAGATGTTTTTCTGGAACTCTCTTGCTTTTTCCATGATCCAGCGGATGTTGGCAATTTGATCTCTGGTTCCTCTGCCTGTTCTAAAACCAGCTTGAACATCAGGGAGTTCACAGTTCACGTATTGCTGAAGCCTGGCTTGGAGAATTTTGAGCATTACTTTACTAGCATGTGAGGTGAGTGCAATTGTGCAGTAGTTTGAGCATTCTTTGGCTTTGCCTTTCTTTGGAATTGGAATGAAAACTGACCTTTTCCATTCCTGTGGCCACTGCCGAGTTTTCCAAATTTGCTGGCATATTGAGTGCAGCACTTTCACAATATCATCTTTCAGGATTTGAAACAGCGCAACTGGAATTCCATCACCTCCACTAGCTTTGTTCGTAGTGATGCTTTATAAGGCCCACTTGATTCTAAGGCCTCCTTTGCATAAGTTAGGTCTTGGCAAAAATGTAGAGCCAGCACTACCCACCAATCCATTTAGCAATCCAACCTTCCATCCATCCATCTTTCTATCCACCCATCTTTCTGCCTATTCACCTCTATTGCAACCTTCCACACCGTCGTCCATATATCTAGATCCATCCAAGTACATGTCGAGTACTGACCATGTGCCTGGTCCAGGACTGTGCCTGCTGCCTCCTCATCCCCAGCAAGGGCCCACTGTACACACAGTAGCCTGGGGTTTGAGGTGGAGGTACTAGAAATCTCAGATCCTGGGTAGCAATAATTCTTTATACTCAGAATCCAGGGGATTTCTGGAATGACTCCAGGTACTCGAAGAGTGTATAGGGCCAGAGACTGGTCTGCTCAGGCTGCCGCACACATCTGCATCCAGACAAGGCCACTCCTCCGGGTTTGCACTGGCCCCTCACTCTGAGAACACTGGAAGCCCCAACCCTGGGCCTGTGCGTGCTAAGACAGTCCTGCGTGAATGGAGAAACAGAGCACGATACATCCACTCAACGGAATATTGTCCAGCCATGAAAAAGGAACGCGGTATCTGTGCATCCTGCAACACAGGTGAACCTTGAAAACAGAGATAAAAGACCACGTATCGCGTGATTACCGTCTGTGTGAAGCCCGGAACAGGCAAACCCGCAGAGACAGCAGACAGATTCGTGGTTTTCAGGGGCTGAGCCAGAGGAATGAAGAGTGGCGGCTAATGGGTACAGGGTTTCTTTCAGGGGGAGGGGGTGATGAAATGTTCTGGAATTAGTGGTGATGGTTGCACAACCCTGGGACTATAATAAAAACGATAGGATTTGTATAATTTAAGAGGGTACATTTTATGGGATGTGAATCATTTAAAAAAGATTTTAGGTTTATTAGAAAACATGAAACATTTCAAAACAATACTCCCCCGTGTTGTCTCCTGTACTCCTCCCAACTTCCGGTCACACAGCCACCGGGGCCGGCCGCGTCGATGCTGTTTTTTCCAGCTGAGAACCTGGGAGCTCAGGGCCGGTGAGGGGCCTGTCAGGACTGTGTTGCTAATCGGTGCCGGGGGGGCGATGAGAAGCGGAATGGGACTGCCGGCCGAGGGCCCGTTCCTTCCTCCCTTCCTTTCCTTCTGGCTCTGCGGGCACTTCGTGGCTGCGGGTGGGCCTTCTCTGGTTGCAGCAGGCGGGCTCCCCTCTAATCGCACACGGGCTCCTCATTGTGGGGGCTTCTCTTGTGGAGCAGCAGCCCGAGCATGTGCGAGCTTCAGTAGCTGTGGCCGTCGGCTTAGTTGCCTCGCTCATGTGATACCTTCTTGGACCGGGGATCAAACCCATGTCCCCCTGCATTGGCCAGTGGATTTTTAACCCACTGAACCACCAAGGCAGTCCCTCGAGGGCTTGTTTTTTGACACCAGGCTGCCTGATGAGGAGACAGTCTCCTGGTGAGCACCACTGCCCGCTCTGCGGGGTCTGCAGGCAGGGACCACCACAGCCAGTGGTTGCCGTTCTAGGAGCATTCCTTGCCAGGCATTGGGGAACCATGAGTATTGTCTTACTTTGTCCTTGAAGACCCCAATTGTGAACCTTTGCTGTTAGCTCCAACCTCCCTTCTCATGAGCACCTGATGATCCCTGGGGAATCCCTGTGACCCTACAGTGGTAGGAAGTCACGTCCCTCCACGATGGAAACCGAAGATACGGCAGGGCGTTGTCACGTCCCTTAGGTGGGGCCATGAGCACGGAGAACGAGCGATGGGAGGGTCCAGGGATGCCGGGGTCGTCACTGCACCTGGGCTGCTCCGGCCTCTGCCCTGTCCTGCATCCTTCCTTGCTTTCTGGCTGCTCTCTAGGCCTAGTCTTCCAGCTTCCTGTGGATTCTGTGGGCTCCCACAGTCCTGATAAATCCCCTTTGCACTCAGGAGAGAAAGAGTCAGCTTCTGGTGCTTGCATCCGTTTCCTCTGACCAATGTATTCCTATGAGATAGATACTCTTATTTCATCCATTTTACAGATGAGGAAACGGAGTCCCTGAAAGGCAAAGTGACTTGCTCAGATTCCCCCAGATAATGAGTGGCAAAGCCGAGATTTAAACCTAACCTCTCTGAGCCCAGAGTCTAGTTACTGGGCATCTACAAAAAGGAGGGGACAGCAGACATTTTCTCTAAGCCAGACACTGAGCTGGCTAGGCCCTCTCAACAGCTCTATGCAGCAGAGATTGTTCGCATTTTAGAGGTGTGAACTTGAGGCTCAGAGAGATAACTTATTTACAGGTCCTAGAGCTAAGACTCGGAGAAGGCAATGGCACCCCACTCCAGTACTCTTGCCTGGAAAATCCCATGGTTGGAGGAACCTGGTGGGCTACAGTCCATGAGGTCACACAGAGTCGGACACAACTGAGTGACTTCACTTTCACTTTTCACTTTTATGCACTGGAGAAGGAAATGGCAACCCACTCCAGTATTCTTGCCTGGAGAATCCCAGGGACGGGGGAGCCTGGGGGACTGCCGTCTATGGGGTCGCATAGAGTCAGACATGACTGAAGCGACTTAGCAGTAGCAGCAGCAGCAGCAGACTACTGCTTTTTAAGACTCTGTTTTTAAGACTAAAATGGAGGTTTGCAGAATTGAAAGAGACACATGTACCCCGATGTTCATAGCAGCACTGTTTGCAATAGCCAGGACATGGATGCAACCTAGATGTCCATCAGCAGACAAATGGATAAGAAAGGTGTGGTACATATACACAATGGAATATTACTCAGCCATTAAAGAGAATGCATTTGAATCAGTTCTAATAAGGTGCATAAAACCATACAGAGTGAAGTAAGTCAGAAAGAAAAACGCCAGTACAGTATATTAACACGTATGTATAGAATTTAGAAAGATGGTAACGATGACCCTATATGCGAGACAGCAAAAGAGACTTTTGGACTCTGTGGGAGAAGGTGAGGGTGGGATGATTTGGGAGAATAGCACTGAAACATGGATATTACCATATGTGAAACAGATCTCCAGTCAGGTTTGATGCATGAGACAGGGCACTCAGGGCCGGTGCACTGGGATGACCCTGAGGGATGGGATGGGAGGGAGGTAGGAGGGGGTTCAGGATGGGGGACACACATACACCCATGGCTGATTCATGTCAGTGTATGGCAACAACCACCACGATACTGTAAAGTAATTAGCTTCCAATTAAAATAAACTAAAAATAAAAATGATAATAATTAAAAATAAACAAAATGGAGGTTTGCCTAACAGCAGATCCTATGCTGTTTTACAGAGGTGGGAACAGAGACTCAGAGGGTGAATCTCGGCTCTTCCCAGTTACAGAGTTCTGATCTCTGCTCTCCGCTCCATCAACACCTCCCTGCCAAGCCTTGTGCGGGGAAACCAGGCTCCCATTAACCCATGAGCTCAGGGGTCGGGGCAACTTCTGGGAAGAATCCTGCCCTGCAGTGCAGGTTCCCTAAAGATCAGGGACTGAAGAAGCCGCAACACTGATGCGTATTCACGGTGGCCTTAGAATAAGTCTCACTCGGTGTATTTCCCTTGTGAATAGGCAGTCAGTGGCAGGGCCTTGTTCCTTCTGGGCCAGTCCAGCAGAGCTGTTAGGATGCTCCATCTCAATGGGAGCTGGATCCCCTCCTGCCTCCCTACCCTGGGGCACCTCCGTGTCTCAGGCTCCAACCCTGATCAGAATGGAACCTGGGCTCCAGGGGGCCTCAGGCAGGACTCTGGGGAGAACCCACTGGGCAGGCCTTGGTGGAGAGAGGCATGGGACCAGGGCAAGGGAAGGAAGGGGCCCCAGGTACTATCCCTCCAATAGCCTCAGAACCAGCCTTAGCCCACATCTCCAGGTCATTCCCGCACCAGCTCAATTCAGGCTGGACCTCAGCGCTCACCTTGAAATCCCGTTCAGCACCAGTCCTGGCTCCACACACCCCTGCCCTGACTCCAGCCCTGTCCATGGTTCAACCTGATGTCAGTTTTCTCTTAGGCCAGGCCTCCACTCCACTCCCAGCTTCGCCAGGCCCCGCTACTAACCTCAGCTCCAGCTCACCCCCCAGTCCTAAGGGCGGCCACAGTAGACTCTGGCCAAGGGCAGGAGTGTCACCAGAAGGCTTTCCTCTGCCTCAGGGTCTGAAGCAAATGTTTATCAAATACCGGCAAGTGCCGGGCCTTCTGGGCGCTGGGGACCCCTCTGCGAACATGAACACCGGCTCGGGCATGGGGGCCAGGCGCCCCTCCCCCATTTCCTCCTTGCCTTCCGCACCCCCCGCCCCTGCTTCCGCCATCCCCTATTCTCTCACCCGCCTCCTTCCTCTTCGGAGCCTCCCTCATTCTCCACCCCACCCATTCTCTGTTCTTCTCCAAAGCCAGGAGGCTGGGGCAATGCTTCTGGGCAGCTTCTATCTCCTTTTGTGATTTAAACAGGTCTCCTCCCCTCTGAGCCTTGAATAAATTTCACGAGGGACAGGGAGAGCAGTAGGTTTAGACAAGCGGGCCTCGAGTTTCCACGCTCCTGTGACCTTCTAGCCACTCTTGATCTAATGTACAAAGGTTAATACCTGAGTGGTCAGCAGACACTGGTCTTCTGGACTGGACTTTGGGGGTCGAGAGGAGGCTCTCGCATCAGGAACCAAACAAGATGGGCTTTTCTCTGGTGGGCTCTGGGGAGCACGTATCATCTCGTCAACCCGACTCAGAGCCATGCAGTTGAGGAGGCACGCGGCCCTGGTCCTGTGGCCACTCACTCGCTGATTCTCGCCCATTCATCGCTCAGGATGGGCACATCATCACTCATGCCTCGGGGCCCTCGTGGTCCAGCTCTGGGCGGTGGCGGGTCTACCGCCCCTCTGCCCCCGCCCGCCTCCCCAGCCGCAGCCTCTCCGCCTCTGGTCCCACCCGCTCCTCACTCTCCGTCCTGGCACCCTGCGCTCTGTCTGCGTTAGTCTTTCAGTCCCTTTAATTGTCACAGGCGCCTCTCTGTTCCTCCATCTCCTTCCGGTCTCATCATTTTGCCCGAAGCATTTTTCTCTTCCTTAGGACTTGTCGGCCCCTGTCTGTCTCTCTCCCTTTCAGTACTCATTGTCTGTCACTTACAATCAAAAGAATGCAACGGAACTGAAGCGTCCATCAGTGGCGGCTTGGGAAATGTGAAGGATTTTCGCTCTCAGTGCTTAAAAAATTCTCACGATGTTGTCCCCACAGAGTAGATACTTATTAACTGTGTTCAGCCAGCTGGGGGACCTTCTGCACATTGTTCCTTGAGGTTTATCATAAACTGCGCCGTATCCGTATCCTATGAGGAAGGCAAGGCAACCATTCGCGTTCCCCACTTTCCAGATGGGGAGATGGGTGCTCAGAATGGGGCAGTGACTTTTCATGGCAGGTCAGAAGCTGGCCCTCAGCCCATTGCTTTTTTTTGTCACTTTCATTACACTGTGGACTCTGGCGCCCACCTCACATGCTCGGAAGAACATTTCCAGTTGGTTGTGGGAGGCACAAGGGCCCCCAAAGCTGGATAGTAGGTGAGCCTACCCAGCTCTTTGATCTACAGGTCACTGTAGCTTCTACAGGAATGTGATAAGGTGATAAAAGTGAAGTCGCTCAGTCGTGTCCGACTCTTTGTGACCCCATGGACGGTAGCCTACCAGGTTCCACCATCCATGGGATTTTTCAGGCAAGAGTACTGGAGTGGGGTGCCATTTCCTTCCCCAGGAGATCTTCCTGACCCAGGGATTGAACCCGGGTCTCCCACATGGTAGGCATTGTAGGCAGATGCTTTACCGTCTGAGCCACCAATGTGAGGAGAAGCAATACTTCATCTATCCCCAAAGGGAGGCTCTATGGAGAATACGCAGGAGAGGCTGTTGTTCTTCAAAACCCAGAGAAATGGATCTTCCTTACGCAGAGAAGACCCAGTGGGAGAAGAAGGCTGGTAAGGGGGTGGATACGGACCAGTGCCTACCCAAGATGTCAGCACTCAGCTCAGAAAGGGGACCACTGAGAAAACACAGCCTGACTCAGGACACGAAGTCAGATCCGACTCTGCGATCTCATGGACTGCAGCCCACCAGGCTCCTCTGTCCATGGGATTCTCCAGGCAAGAACACTGGAGTGGGTTGCNAGATGTCAGCACTCAGCTCAGAAAGGGGACCACTGAGAAAACACAGCCTGACTCAGGACACGAAGTCAGATCCGACTCTGCGATCTCATGGACTGCAGCCCACCAGGCTCCTCTGTCCATGGGATTCTCCAGGCAAGAACACTGGAGTGGGTTGCCATTGCCTTCTCCAGGGGATCTTCCTGGGACACTGAACCCACGTCTCTTGCTTGGCAGGTGGATTCTTTCCCACTGAGGCACCGGGGAAGCCCCATCAGTATCACTAGTCCGCGTGATTAACAGCGAGCACCTGTCCTGCACCACACACGTAACAGAGAGCTTTGGTGTCCATCAGGCTTCGCGTGTGTGACGTCACACACACACACCTCAGTTTGAGTGCTGGCTGCCCCCTGACCTCTCCAAGTCTCCATCTCTGTTATACAAAGTGGGTATGCTGCCTCTCTTCTAGTGTGATGGATACCAAAGCTCTCTGTCACGTGTGTGGTGCAGGACAGGTGCTCGCTGTTAATAACACGGACTATTGATGCTGATGGGGCTTCCCCGGTGGCTCAGTGGTAAGAAATCCACCTGCCAAACCAGGGATGTGGGTTCGATCCCTGGTTTGGGAAGATTCCCCTGGAGAAGGCAATGGCAACCCACTCCAGTGTTCTTGCCTGGAGAATCCCAAGGACGGAGCAGCCTGACGGGCTACAGTCCATGAGATCACAGAGCCGGACCCGGCTTAGTGACTACCGGCAAACAATGCTGATACTGAATGCCAAGGACATGGCATTTAGCAGAGGTCTCTCTGTTTACCTGTTAATTCCACAGTAACTTTAAGTGGCTTATGAACATCATCCAACTTGAAAGAGCAGTGGAATGTGAATTTGATGTATTCTACCAACTGGAAAAAAGCCTGGCAGCTAATAAGCTATTAATATGTATCCAAATAGTCTTGTGTAGATGTTGCGAAGGTTGTGTGTAACTCACCGGTGGAGGATGCAAAGATACTACTTGAAATGAGTAGCCACAAATAATTGCCAACCTTTTAATTTCATTGAGGCGTTTGCATTTGCCAGGAATAGGTAGGCCCTTTACATGCATTCTTCATCCTCACAAGGCTATGGAGTTTTGCCCTCATTTTACAGATGAGGAAACTGAGGGTCAGAAAGGTGAGGGAACTTGCCCATTCTTGGGTGGTGGGCCTAGGATATGAACCCAAGCAGTCTGGCTCCAGAGCTTGAATTCCTAACAATCATGCTCTTTTATTGAACACTGAGGACCTTCCCTGCATTATCTCATTTAGTCTCCCAAGGATTCTGCTCGGTCAGAATAACGATATTCACTACAGCCAGCATGAGCGGGACTTTTGCTATATGGCAGACCCGGTGCAAAGTACAGACCTGTGTCATTCCATCCTAACAGCTCTGCACGATATCCTAGGTTTATAAATGAGGAAATAGAGGCTCAAAAACAAGATTTACATCAACTTTAGAACACTGTTCAAGCTCAGCCCAGCATCCAAGGCTTCGGGGGCCCCTTTGGGCCTGGCACCTGGCTCCCTCCATAGCCATATCAGCTGCCTCATCCCCGTCACACGTGACTTTCCAGTGCTGTTTGCAGTTCTCTGAGAGAATCCAGGCTGCTGCCGCTGCTGCCAAGTCACTTCAGTCATGTCCGACTCTGTGTGACCCCATAGACGGCAGCCCACCAGGCTCCCCCGTCCCTGGGATTCTCCAGGCAAGAATACTGGAGTGGGCCGCCATTTCCTTCTCCAATGCATGAAAGAGAAAAGTGAAAGTGAAGTCGCTCAGTCTGTCCGACTGTTAGCAACCCCATGGACTGCAGCCCACCAGGCTACTCTGTCCATTGGATTTTCCAGGCAAGAGTACTGGGGTGGGGTGCCATTGAATCCAGGCATGTTATGCTTATAAGTCTTTGCAAACCCTGTTCTCTCTCCACCTGAGATACTCAGTCTCTCTATACTGCCTAATGCCTATGTGTCCTTCAAGTTGTAACTGTCATGTCACCTCCTCCAGGAAGCCTCCTCTGATTGCTTATGACTCACTAGGTGCCTTTGTTATGTCCTCTGCTCCCTCACCCCCAATGCACTGTGTTACAACCACTCTTGGCTGGTCTGCCTTTCCCACTGAACATGGGGACCATGAGGGCAGGGACCTGTCACATTCACTATTGCCTCCCTGGTTCCTAACCCATCACCTGACTTCAGGAAATGCTCAAATCATACTTGAATAAACAAATAAATAAAAAGTATCAAAGTAGACAAAACACCTAAGCACACAGAGTGCTTACTCAGTGCCAGTGGTTTGCACACGTATCATCTCATTTAATTTTGACAACAAGCTTAGGAGGTAGAGACTATCATTGTCTCCGTTTCAAAGGTGGGAGACGGAGGCACAGAGAGGTTAGTTATCTGCCCAAGGTCGCACAGCTAGTACTGGTGGAGCTGGGATTCAAACCCAGGCTGCCCTCCTCCAGCATCCCTACATTATCCTGCTTCCCAGACACCTACAAACAAATCAAAGTACTTGGAAAGGAGTCAAGTCACAGTATAATGATCAAGATACAGTTATAAGAGATTACTCAAATGAACAAGTGCCTTGATGAAAAGTGAGCTAAAATAAAACGCTTTCAAATACTCAAAAGTAGGCAAAACAGGGGTAGAAATGTGTAGCAGGATCTCCATCCCCCGATATGAAATGCTGATTGCGATGGGGAGAGGTTGGAGCTGCGGGTGAGCTGACCTCCAGTGATGCTCTGGATGGTTCCCTGCGAGGAGACAGCAGGATGGCTTGCTGGGCCAAATGGGTACATTCTCACTACCCTGTCTCTGCCCGCCGCCCTGGCTGGACCCAACCCTGTGCTGGAGGCAGCACGGTGAGCGTGGGAGACTCCAACCCCAGCTCTTCCTCAAGGGCACATTCCCCCCAGTGCTCTTATACGTTCTGGGGCGGTTATCTGTCTGGTTTGAATTAGATGCTGGGCTCTGCGAACCTCGGGCTCATTAGCGGTTTCATCGGTTTCATCGCCCAGCCTGGCGCCTGCAAGATGGTAACATTTTATTGTTTCCTTGCTTTTTCTTTCTTTCTTGTTTCTGTCACTTTTCTCCCTTTCCTTATTGTTTCAAATTTCCACCTCAGGCCACAAAAATGCAAGGGCTGCCCCCTGTTCCTCTGAGACACATTCAAGTCATCGGGACCCCTGGTGCCCACGCCCCTCACTTCTCTCCAGCAGCCCACCCAGTGCCACAGGTTACAGACTCATGGATCCCTCCTCCAGGGTAAGAACTTACGGGGAAGCGGGTTGTCTTATTTACCTCCCTCACCCAACATCCAGTGCACCCTTGCACCTGCATTTCTCAGGGTGGCAACAATGGTTAGCAGGCATTTCTGGAGTCTCTCTGCCCCTGTGTCCCCCTGCCCCCTCAAATCCAGTGTTGAACTCTGATCCACAACCTACTCTTTCCCTTAATAGCACAGCCTTTTCTCACCTGCCAAACGGACGCTGCAAGAGTCTTGTCTCTATTGTTGATGTTAGTCTGGAAGAAGAGTGAGCAGAAGGTGCTTATCCCAAACCTGACGCATCAAAAATGCTTAACAAATAGTGGGGTTTGCTGTTGTCCTGCAGGTGTCAGGGACGGCCACTGCCCCATGAGTGCACCTACCTTGGTGGCTGTAGGGAAATCTAGATGACAAGTCTTGCGAGGCCAGGTGTGGAGAGATGCTCAGTAAGGGATATGGATATTCATCATCATTACCCCCACCAGCATCTCCAATTTCTGTTCCTCCTTCCCTGTTATCTCCTATAGCAGACGATGGGAGTGAATGGGATGAGGAAAAAGGGAGAAGGGCTGGCAGACTTGGAGGCATTGTGAACTGCAAGAGACCCCTGAAAAGGGAGATGGGCTATGTCAGATGGGGCAGGAGGCGTGGTAATGGATGTTTGAGTTTGGTCCTGGAGGAGCAGGGAGAGGAAAGCAGTTGAAAGGGGGAGTTAATTTCTGATGACCGAGATCAGAGCTTGCAGTACAGAATGTGCCTTCTGCCACCTTTGAGTGGACAAGGACCTTCCTGAGGTTCTTGAACCCTCCCAGCGATCTACCCCTTCCCCAGTGTAGGGCCGTCATCTCAGGCCTTGGGGTGAATAGGCATGGAGGAGGCGGACACTGCAGGCCTGGGCCTCTGGCAAATTGCAGCCTGTGTGTTTCAGCTCTTGCTGCCCAGGAGGGGCTCTGTGCCTGGTGGGGTCTGGGAGGGCAGTGCCAGGTCACTGGCCAACACTTTCTTATGATCCTTGGCCAGACACCTGGGTGAGCAGAGAGGTCATTATTGCTGCCACCGGGTCTGTGGCTGGAACAAGGAATTGGGAAGCCTCGGTCTGTGGCTGCCAAAGAGAAGATGCCTCACGTACAGCGGCAACCAGCCGCCGAAGTGGGCGAGCTCAGGTTTCATCTCCCTCGCCCTCCGAGCAGTCTTTGTCAAAGCTGCTTTTCCCCTCCCGTCTCAAGCACTGGCTTCCAGGGCTCCACACCCTTGGTTTCGCTCCTCTCTCCCCGGCCACATCTCTCAGGTTCCCTCCTGGGGTTCGTCTCTTCTTCCAAATCCATCAGTGTCGGAGCACCCAGAGCTCATCCCCACCCGCTCCTGAGGGACTCTCAGCCAGTCTGAGGTTATGGACAGAGTCCTTACATGCTGACACCTCCCAGACGTCCATCTCCAGACCTGAGCCTTGACTCTGGCCCCAGACTCTTACTTCCAGCTTCCCACTTGGAGGAGTCCAGCCACATCTCAAAGCAGATCAAGTTCCTAAAGCCCACTTGCCTTCAGGCTTCTGCTTCTAAGTAGACATCACCCCTGGTTGCTTACCTCACCCCTCTGGAGCCATCCTTCCTCCTCTTTCCCTCACATCCTGCGTCTAACCCATCCGCAGGGCCGGCAGCGCTAATGGGAATAATGAACCGACTCTCACAGGCCCCTCGCCGCCACCCCGATCTTGTCCCATCAGTGCTAGCTGACCCCCTTCCCTGCTGTCCTCCAGCCCAGTGATCTCTCAAAAGTGGACATCAGGTCTTGCCACCTCCCTGCTTAAAACTTGAAGCCTAGATGCGATATAGTCCCACCCGGCAGCCAAATCCCCCATGCGTGTTACGCCGCCTGGCCACCTCTCGGCTGGCGTCTCCTACAATTCTGCCTCACTCACTCTGGTCCAGACACACTGGTCCCCTGGGTGTTCTTGGCCTGTCTAAGCTTGTTCATGCCGCGGGGGCTTTGCACTCCCATTCTCCATGCCTGGATTGCACCGTCCCACCTGTTCCCAGCACTTTCTCCCTCACTTCATTCAGACCCCTTTTCCAAAGCCACCTTGTCAGAGAGGCTTTCCCTGACAGACTTCTCTAAATGCGCTACTCTGGCTTCCTGCTCAGACCCCCACACTGGTCATGCCAGCCCGCACCTTGCTTGACTCTTCTTCGTAGCATTTACTTCCACGTTAAAGGAAATCATGCACCCGTTTGCTTGGTTAGTGTGTCTATCACCCACTCAGCAAGGAGACCCAACCAGTCCATCCTAAAGGAAGTCAGCCCGGAATAATCATGGGAAGGACTGATGCTGAAAAGCTCCAATACTTTGGTCGCCTGATGTGAAGAGCGAACACATTGGAAAAGACCCTGATGCTGGGAAAGATTGAAGGCAGGAGGAGAAGAGGGTGATGTAGGAGATGGTTGGATGGCATCCCTGACTCAGTAGACATGAGTCTGAGCAAACTCCCCGAGATAGTAGAGGNTCTGGAAGAAGAGTGAGCAGAAGGTGCTTATCCCAAACCTGACGCATCAAAAATGCTTAACAAATAGTGGGGTTTGCTGTTGTCCTGCAGGTGTCAGGGACGGCCACTGCCCCATGAGTGCACCTACCTTGGTGGCTGTAGGGAAATCTAGATGACAAGTCTTGCGAGGCCAGGTGTGGAGAGATGCTCAGTAAGGGATATGGATATTCATCATCATTACCCCCACCAGCATCTCCAATTTCTGTTCCTCCTTCCCTGTTATCTCCTATAGCAGACGATGGGAGTGAATGGGATGAGGAAAAAGGGAGAAGGGCTGGCAGACTTGGAGGCATTGTGAACTGCAAGAGACCCCTGAAAAGGGAGATGGGCTATGTCAGATGGGGCAGGAGGCGTGGTAATGGATGTTTGAGTTTGGTCCTGGAGGAGCAGGGAGAGGAAAGCAGTTGAAAGGGGGAGTTAATTTCTGATGACCGAGATCAGAGCTTGCAGTACAGAATGTGCCTTCTGCCACCTTTGAGTGGACAAGGACCTTCCTGAGGTTCTTGAACCCTCCCAGCGATCTACCCCTTCCCCAGTGTAGGGCCGTCATCTCAGGCCTTGGGGTGAATAGGCATGGAGGAGGCGGACACTGCAGGCCTGGGCCTCTGGCAAATTGCAGCCTGTGTGTTTCAGCTCTTGCTGCCCAGGAGGGGCTCTGTGCCTGGTGGGGTCTGGGAGGGCAGTGCCAGGTCACTGGCCAACACTTTCTTATGATCCTTGGCCAGACACCTGGGTGAGCAGAGAGGTCATTATTGCTGCCACCGGGTCTGTGGCTGGAACAAGGAATTGGGAAGCCTCGGTCTGTGGCTGCCAAAGAGAAGATGCCTCACGTACAGCGGCAACCAGCCGCCGAAGTGGGCGAGCTCAGGTTTCATCTCCCTCGCCCTCCGAGCAGTCTTTGTCAAAGCTGCTTTTCCCCTCCCGTCTCAAGCACTGGCTTCCAGGGCTCCACACCCTTGGTTTCGCTCCTCTCTCCCCGGCCACATCTCTCAGGTTCCCTCCTGGGGTTCGTCTCTTCTTCCAAATCCATCAGTGTCGGAGCACCCAGAGCTCATCCCCACCCGCTCCTGAGGGACTCTCAGCCAGTCTGAGGTTATGGACAGAGTCCTTACATGCTGACACCTCCCAGACGTCCATCTCCAGACCTGAGCCTTGACTCTGGCCCCAGACTCTTACTTCCAGCTTCCCACTTGGAGGAGTCCAGCCACATCTCAAAGCAGATCAAGTTCCTAAAGCCCACTTGCCTTCAGGCTTCTGCTTCTAAGTAGACATCACCCCTGGTTGCTTACCTCACCCCTCTGGAGCCATCCTTCCTCCTCTTTCCCTCACATCCTGCGTCTAACCCATCTGCAGGGCCGGCAGCGCTAATGGGAATAATGAACCGACTCTCACGGGCCCCTCGCCGCCACCCCGATCTTGTCCCATCAGTGCTAGCTGACCCCCTTCCCTGCTGTCCTCCAGCCCAGTGATCTCTCAAAAGTGGACATCAGGTCTTGCCACCTCCCTGCTTAAAACTTGAAGCCTAGATGCGATATAGTCCCACCCGGCAGCCAAATCCCCCATGCGTGTTACGCCGCCTGGCCACCTCTTGGCCGGCGTCTCCTACAATTCTGCCTCACTCACTCTGGTCCAGACACACTGGTCCCCTGGGTGTTCTTGGCCTGTCTAAGCTTGTTCATGCCGCGGGGGCTTTGCACTCCCATTCTCCATGCCTGGATCGCACCGTCCCACCTGTTCCCAGCACTTTCTCCCTCACTTCATTCAGACCCCTTTTCCAAAGCCACCTTGTCGGAGAGGCTTTCCCTGACAGACTTCTCTAAATGCGCTACTCTGGCTTCCTGCTCAGACCCCCACACTGGTCATGCCAGCCCGCGCCTTGCTTAACTCTTCTTTGTAGGATTTACTTCCACGTTAAAGGAAATCATGCGCCCGTTTGCTTGGTTAGTGTGTCTATCACCCACTCAGCAAGGAGACCCAACCAGTCCATCCTAAAGGAAGTCAGCCCGGAATAATCATGGGAAGGACTGATGCTGAAAAGCTCCAATACTTTGGTCGCCTGATGTGAAGAGCGAACACATTGGAAAAAACCCTGATGCTGGGAAAGATTGAATGCAGGAGGAGAAGGGGGTGACAGAGGGTGAGATGGGTGGATGGCATCACAGACTCAGTGGACATGAGTCTGAGAAAACTCCAGGAGATGGTGATGGACAGGCAGGCCTGGTGTGCTGCAGTCCATGGGGTCGCAAAGAGTCCGACACGACTGCGCACCTGAACAACGATACCAACACCAGCCACTCAAGTGCATGTTGGGCTGTGAGGACTTTTCCTTGTTCACCTGTCTCCTCGGGGTCTACCGCTGCGTCTGGCACATTGTTGGTGCTCAGCAAACACCTGTTGGATGACTGAAAGAAATGAACAACCACTGGGGCCAGACCGAGAGGATATATTCATGGGACACCCCATGTGGTGAATGTTTGTGGGATGAATTAATGTAAGTTTGTTGTAGTTGTCTTTTTGACTGTCTGCTCCTTGGGGCTTCCATGGAGGCTCAGATGGTAAAACGTCTGCTTGCAATGCGGGAGACCCAGGTTCAATCCCTAGATTAGGAAGATCCCTGGAGAAGGAAATGGCAACCCATGTGAATGTTTGTGGGATGAATTAATGTAAGTTTGTTGTAGTTGTCTTTTTGACTGTCTGCTCCTTGGGGCTTCCATGGAGGCTCAGATGGTAAAACGTCTGCTTGCAATGCGGGAGACCCAGGTTCAATCCCTAGATTAGGAAGATCCCTGGAGAAGGAAATGGCAACCCACCCCAGTACTCTTGCCTGAAAATTCCAAGGACAGAGAAGCCTGGTGGGCTACAGTCCATGGGGTCACAAAGAGTCGGACACGACTGAGCGACCTCACTTTCTTTCATCCTTGAGGGCAGAGCCTGCTCCTCTTGTATTTAGTAAGCTGTGTGACCTCGGGCAAGTTACACAGCTTCTCTGCACTTTAATTTCTCCATCTGTAAAATGAGAATAGCAATGGCCTCCCTGTCCTGAGGTTGTTGGTTGGATTAAATGCATTAACATATCTAAAGCTTTTAGAACAGTGCCTGGCACAGAGTTCCCTAAACTCTGTTCATAACTGTTCACTAAGCATTAGCTGGTGTCGTGTTGATTTCACACATGTAGTAGGTGATTTGAAAGTTGGAAGGCAGGGGGACTGAGCAGATGCTGAATTCCCCTAAGCTGAGCCCAAAGAAGGCTGTTCATCTTGCCCTTTGCTTTTCCCAGCCCAGGAGCTGGAGAATTGTCTGATAACATGAACTGAACTGAAACTAGAAACCACATTATGCCGTCAACTCATGCTGAGTTTGTGGTCACCTAAACCCCAAAGCCTTTCTTCACAGTCTTATTGCACAGCCAGCAATCCCTCATCCTGTATTTGTGGGTTTCACTTTATTTTTTGTGGTCTTTCGCTTTTTTAAATGTTCCGGATTATAAAAGTAATATATGCCCACTGTGGAAAGTTTACAATGAGCATAAAATTACAAAGGGCAGGAAAAGAGCAGGTTACAAATCAGCATGAATGGTTTGAATCCACTTGCATAAAACGTTTTTATATATTTATAAAGAGAGGCAGAGATGGGCAGGAACAGGGGGAGAGAGAGGAGAGTGAGAAGTGTGCTGGAAAAGACGTCCACTGACGTGTTAGCTGCGGCTTTTCCCCGTGTGGCTGCATTTCATGATTTTTTTCTACTCTCTCTTACGTTTTCCTTGATGCTGCTTGAATTTGCATAAGCACAGACATGTGTTATCTTTCCAAAGCAATGATACTCCAATAAAAAAAATACTTAAAAAATAAATTAACGTTTAAAAAGACCAGGAAAAAACCCCAAACAAAATTACTGGAAAATAAATTTTATGAAAAATTTCTATACCAATTATTTTTAAATGGAAATCAGATAATTTAGCTTCCCTATATAAAGGCTTTGAATGACTCTTTATTTCATGGAGTGGGTACTAAATGCCAGGCAAGGTCTCTCTCCTCTGTCTTGCTTTTATTGTGTTTCATTCTCTCAAGTCCAAGGAGAGGCAGCTGTGCGGCCTCAGGAGGGCCGAGAGGAGCTACTCCATGTTCAAGGTCAGGAGGAGTGGCCGTGAGGAGATACCCCTCGTCCAAGGTAAGAGAAACTCAAGTAAGATGGTAGGTGTTGCAAGAGGGCATCAGAGGGCAGACACACTGAAACCATAACCACAGAAAACTAGCCAATCTGATCACACGGACCACAGCCTTGTCTAACTTAGTGAAACTAAGCCATGCCATGTGGGGCCACCCATGATGGATGGGCCATGGAGAGGTCTGACAGAACGTGGTCCACTGGAGAAGGGAATGGCAAACCACTTCAGTATTCTTGCCTTGAGAACCACATGAACAGTATGAAAAGGCAAAATGATAGGATACTGAATGAGGAACTCCCCAGGTCAGTAGGTGCCCAATATGCTACTGGAGATCAGTGGAGAAATAACTCCAGAAA
>SJYX01019312.1:148153-284619 GCA_006410675.1 Oreotragus oreotragus | reverse complement strand
CCCCCCCCCCCGCCCCCATATGTGAGAGGTGAAGATGGGGGCCAGTGTCTCATCGCTTGGGTCTCACGCAGCTAGTTGTTTATTCCGCTGTCCAGACTCGAGCCCCTCCCTCTCCCTTTGCCTCTAGTAGCAGGGTTGGGGTTGGTCAAGGCCGAACACTGGTCAGCCGGTTCTCTGACCATTTATTGCAGAGCTGGGTCTCCTCCCCCACCATCCACCTTCCTCGCTTCCCCTTCAGCAGAAAAAGAAAAACGTTATGTACTCTCAGAAAGTGGGCTGTGCTTATCGCATCTCATTTCAGACCAAGGTCCTAACAGTGTTGGGGGTCCTGCCCACCCACCGCAGTGAGTCTGCACAAAAGATCTCAAGGTTCTGTAGCCTCAAGGATGCCTCTCTGCCACTTCCCCCAAGAACCTTAGAAGCAGGGGCACATTCAAATGAGACCCGTGGGTCCTCGTAGTTAAGCTTCAATTCGTGCATAACCAGAAAGACGGGTCTTTTAGGGAAAATCTGCTATTTTACCCAGATATTTTGTTGTTCACTTTTACCTTTAGGCTTAAGGCCTATTAAAATCTTATCTGATAAGTTGTTTGATTTGGTTTTGATTTTGTTCATGTTGTTGAGTGCTGTGTAAACGTCTCTCTTTTGATTATTTTTTAAAAATTAGTTCTGACATAATTGTGGTGTTCTCAAATTGCCCTGTTTGTATTTACGCAATTTTTAGGACATGTCTTCACAAACGTGTCTATACATCATTTAAATCATTCTTATTGTCCCTTTCCAGGTATTCTTTATTATCGCATTTCAGGAGTTATTTTACCAGTTTTTATTTGACAGAGTCATGGTTTAGAGTTGTACTGTCCAGTAAAGTGGACACTACACACATGTGACTATTTAAATTAATAAAATTTGAAAGGATTCCTCCATCACTGTAACCACGTTTTAAGTAGTCAGTGGCCCCATGCATCTAATGACTATCTTATTGAACAGCTCAGATACAGAACATTTGTGCCATTGGAGAAAATTCTGTTGGACAAATCTGGTTTCTATGTGTTTTCACTTTGAATAAGGCACTTTGTAACAGTGCATAATGAAAGGTTTTTTTCTTTCTCTTTTTTTTTTTTTTCTTCCCAGGATATGCCTTTGAGTACCTTATTGAAACATTAAATGACAGTTCACATAAGAAGTTCTTCAATGTTCCTAGACTTGGAGGCACCAAGTATGGTAATGCTGCTTACATTTTCTTGGGTTTATTTAGTTTCTAATAATAAAAATGGTACTTGTCAAGCTGAGTTGAAGAAATTTTAAGTTTATTCCCACCATGTCATAGTAGGCACACCTACGTGTATGTATCACTAACATTGGGACAACTTTCTTGAGAGGAGGATGTAAGCCCAAACCGTAGCTTCTTATTTTCAAATCTTAAGTTAGTTTCATAATGATGTTTTTTTTTTCCCTAAAGAGACTACTAATACATTTTTAAAAATAATAAAAACCTGACTGATGATATTCTAGAGCCATTAAATCTATATTTTAATTTTTCAAGTGAACAGTTCCAACAGTTCT
Organism: Oreotragus oreotragus; assembly: GCA_006410675.1. Lineage (NCBI taxonomy): Eukaryota > Metazoa > Chordata > Mammalia > Artiodactyla > Bovidae > Oreotragus > Oreotragus oreotragus. Next base: position 283,053 of record SJYX01019312.1, on the reverse strand, counting down.
TTATCTACTGTCCTTTTATTAGGAATCATCAATAGGGCCCACTGATTTGAGTTGTTGACCAGAGCATGGTTTGCCCAGGCTTGTGCACCAGCCCTTTTGGCAGACCTTTGCAGGCTCCTGATCAGGATCAAACCTTTCACTGAAGCCTCAGAAGAGTGAATTTGGCGGAACTCCATAGTATTGGATGAAGCCTTGTCTTTATTGACAACTGAGTAACTTTCTCAACCAGGCCACTAAAGGGAAGACCTGTTTGAAAGAGTAATTTAGATTATTCTTTTCTGACTTTTCAGTGAAAAGAGAAATTAAATGCCAAATCTGTTGTAGTTTTGGAAAGTTTTCTTTAACCTTGGGATTTTTTGTTTTTTCCCTTCTTGGGTTGGTTAAGAAGATTGCTTTTGATTTTTCTGTAGGTCTTAATGGGGTAAATGCCCTAGACTAGCAGTATTTTCTTGTGTATTGTGAGAAGATTTAGATATTTTAGAGTGTATTTTGGAGAAGATGCCTGTCTGAGAATTAGGTTGCCATTTAAAAATAAACGTTTCACCAGAATCTTTTACTTTGCATATTTAGTTGCTGTGATTTGAGAGGTTGATCTTTTCTTAGTGCCATGTGTTGTTCATTCACATTTATTTTATCTCTTCACTGATGAGTTTGTATTAATTTTGAAAAGGGAACAGCTAAGTTGATTATATACAAGAAAGATCTTTTTTTTCCCCACTGTACTTATCTCAAATATCTGGGCTTCCCTTGTTTTTAGTTGCTGTGATTTGAGAGGTTGATCTTTTCTTAGTGCCATGTGTTGTTCATTCACATTTATTTTATCTCTTCACTGATGAGTTTGTATTAATTTTGAAAAGGGAACAGCTAAGTTGATTATATACAAGAAAGATCTTTTTTTTCCCCACTGTACTTATCTCAAATATCTGGGCTTCCCTTGTGGTTCAGCTGGTAAAGAATCCACTTGCAATGTGGGAGACCTGGATTTGATCCCTGGGTTGGGAAGATCCGCTGGAGAAGAAAAACACTACCCACTCCAGTATTCTGGCCTGGAGAATTTGTCCATGGGGTCAAAGAGAGTCAGACATGACTGAGTGACTTTCACTTATATCAAATATCTAGTGATTCTGGTCTGGAAATTTCTTAACCCACATTTTATAGCTTAGTAAAGTAAAAGAACATATGTGGGGATGTTTTTTAGTTTTGAGTATAAGTTCTTTCTATGATAATTTGTGGAAATGTGCTTACTTGAAGGTAGCCTGTATTTCCCAAATGCAGGAAATCAAAACAACTATAAATGCGTTGAGAGAGTGATCAATAGTGTAAGAGCTATATTATCTCTGGAAAATAAGCTGTTGTGAGCATCTATACATAATTGAATTCCAGAGTACCAGGGTTTTTATAACCATGATAAATATAATAATAGAATGCCTGTATATATAAATGCCTTTAAAACAAATTTGGTTTCTCTGGGGTTAAGATATTATTATTTTTTTTAATAGAATGGTTACTATGAGAGGTTTATTGTATAGTTACTGAAATAATTTCTTAGTGAGTGTTTAATAGGAAATAAAATTTGGAAGAATTGATTGTGAAAGAAAGGAGAAACTTGAGTAGAAAAACAGAAAAATCCTTGTCGGATTTTTGTGGAGGGACCAAATTGAATGGCCTCCCAGACCTGTGCTTAAGAGACATTGCTCTGGTGATCACCCAGAAAAGGCAATGGCAACGCACTCAGTACTCTTGCCTGGAAAATCCCATGGATGGAGGAGCCTGGTAGGCTGCAGTCCATGGGGTCGCGAAGAGTTGGACACAACTGAACGACTCCACTTTCACTTTGGTGATCACCGTGGTTCCCGAACACTGTCTTCTCTGGTTCCCAAGTTCGGATACCTACCAGGCTGAGAATCATGGTTGTAATGAGTAACTTAATGAAGGGAAAACGTTCTGGCTGTCTTATGTGTTGGGGAGAAAAGATAGTCTAGAACACTCCTCCAAGCTCCCTGCTAACTGTATCAGAATGCCTGCAGCTGCAAGAACCAAAATCCTCCTGTACAGTGACTCTAGCAAATAGGGGTTTATTTTTCTCATCTAACAAGAAAAGAAGTCTGGGTGTGGACATACTGGGACTGTATAGCAGCAACATCAGCAGGGACTTAGGCTTTTCCCTTTTTTTCTGTTTGTTTTCATTTTGGGGGTTGCAAATAGCTGTTGTACCTCCAGGCACCATGTACATATTATAAGCAGCTGGAAAGGCAAAACAGGAAGAAAAACCCTCCCCAGGAGCTTATCTCTTTGGCCAAAATTTTCTCATCTCTCTCAACTTTAAAGCCTGAAAGATTTCATTTTCTGACTTTTGCAATAGAGAAAGACAAGGAAAAAGTGGTTGGGAATGAGTGGTGAGTGAACTAGCCTAGGCTATCTGACACACTAACAGTGCTTTCCTTTATTAAGTCTGTTCTTAGATGGAATACAACATAAATTATTTGATTTTTGCTTTTTATTGCCATATTACCTTTTTGCTTCTCTAGTTTATACTCAACGGATCCTTGTGGAAGGGCTTCCCCGGGTGGCTCAATGGTAAAGAATTTGCCTGCCAGTGCAGGAGATTCAGATTGGATCCCTGGGTCAGGAAGATCCCCATTAGAAGGAAATGGCAACCCACTGCAGTATGCTTGAGTGGAAAATCCCATTGTCAGAGGAGCCTGGCAGGCTAGTCCTGCCAGGACTAGCAAATGGGGTCGCAAACGAGTCGGACATAACTTGGCGACTAAACAGCAATCCTTACAGTAGTGGACACGTCATGCATATTGATCACATCTTAAACTTATATAATCTCACTAGTGGCAAAATGCTGTTTTAACCATCTGGAGCTGTTTACCTGGCACTCAAGTGCATTGACTACAACCTTAGAAATTTTGAGTGATTTTCTTAAGTAGATCTCTGAATTTGAAAGTATACCTGTTCCCAGGAAGAGAGAAATCACTGTTGCTTGGAATGGCAGAGGGATTACAGAGGCCAGTTAACACTTTGGGGATTTAGAATGACTGGCAAGCATAATGGAAGACATAAATGAAAATGAGTAAGGAGGAGGGCAGTGAAGACACTGGCCTGGCTCTAGTGAAACATATTTTAGCAAGTGGCTGTTATTGGGCAAGAGGGCTTTCAGGCTGGTATAAAACCTCAGGCTGCCTTCTTTATCTCATATTATCTCATTCATCTTTCTTTTTTCCTTCCTAATTGCTTCCTTTTTAACTGTCGTACTGCTCAATCCTGTAGTGGAGCCAGGACTTGGTTTTCCAAATCCTACCTTAAAATCTCCAGAAGAAAATCTGTATTTAATTTTTTAGGAGAGTTTTTATTGATTATAAGAAGTTAAGTTGGGATTGAAAATCACAGACTGAAACATTATAAGCAGTGTAGAGACAGTTTCATTTTTATGTGCATATACAAATATACATAAATGTGCTACTTTAACAAAAATACAGTGTATATTGTTTTGTAACCTTTTTAAATTTAATTGTATCATGAACATCTTTCTCTGTCATTGAATACAAGTATCCCTTCCTCTGAATCTGTGTGGTTTATGAACCAGGGAGTGTGAGTTTTGAGTAAAAAGGGTTATATACACTTTTCTACAGCTTCTCAGGGCTGCACAGTATTGCCTGTATGAAAGCCTCATGGTTTCGTTACCAGATCTTTGCATATTGAAGTTGTTACCATCTTTTCTCTATTTATAAACAAAGCTGTGTGTGAGGTAGTTAAGTTTTGATGCCAGCTCATTATATAGCATTATTGGATTGACATATTGTTTCCTCCATCCCCATCAAGTACTTTGCTTTTTCACTTTTACTGTAAATGTACTGCCTCTTCCAGTCTTTGCCCTTCAGTCAGTATAAGGAACAAAAACTCACTTAACTCAGCATTCAAGAAAGAAGATGCTGTTGCAGTTACCAGACATCCAATGGCAAAGGGAGAAAGCTCAGTCAGGTCTCATGGGAACTAGAATTTCTAAGCCAGAGGCTGTTCTTTCTGTCATGTGTGGAGATTGCCTGTTCTCTTTACCCTTGTTTCTTTTTGAATGTCCGCTCTCCAGTCTTCTCTCTCTGTAGCCCACTTTACTTAGTGGTATTGTATAATAGCTAGTAGTGCCACTGCCAGCCCTGTCTGTGTGTTATGCTGGGCTTACCAGCTTACTACGACTATATCTCCAGATGACTTTTTCACCTATTGTTTTAACCTAACAGTTAACCTATAGTTTGACTGGGCAAATCAGACATCTGTTGCTGGTCAATTATCTTGCTGACAGGAGCACAAGTCCTTGTTTTCTAATCTTGTCTCTTCCATGGACTCTGGGCAGTAAGTTGGGTAAGCAATGAAATAGTTTGCTTATAATGTTTATACACAAGGCATAACTTTCTAAGGATTACCTTTACCTAATGTGATCCTATTCCATCTATAACCATTCATTCACCAACCTTCCACATTTTGCCCAGTGGTCTGTTGGTTTTAACTGTGCTTTAGTAGGTAGTTTCTGTTCTGGATTGGGTCCTTTTGGTAGCAGAGAACAGACACCCACTAGCTCAAGTGAAGACAGATTTATTCTGATATTACAGAGCTCCCAGGCAATGAAAGGTGGCTGTATCTCAAGAAAATGGGCAGTGGGCCTGGAATTAAGAGAGCTCTTTAATTTTCCTCTCAGTGCTTCAGGTACCTGACCCCTCTCCACTCTTCTGCTCTCTCTCCTTCACTGCAGACAAGCTGCCTCTGCTTGCTACGTTTATACACGGCCACAAATGGCACCTCTGTCTCTAGCTTAGTGCTTAACAACTTTCTGGTTCAGTCTGTCCTGACTGCAAATTCCTGAGAGAGGAATCTAATTGTCCTAGTGTATTTTTTCCACTAGAGCATTGGTCATTGACCTGCCAAGGGGTTGGCTCTTGCTTCAGTGCTATAGCCAGGGAGGTAATGGGACACTGAGCACTCTCCATTCCATGGCTGGCAGTTTGGACAGGCACCATGAAGTCCGCCTGCTCTGTTAGCAGATAGTGCAAGATCACATGCTTACCAGGAGCAGATGAGAAGAGTGAGTTTGCTTGTACCTTTGTCAATAATAGATACTGTTTGTCTGGTTTTCTCTACCTTTGTCAGTGAGTGCCAAGAAAAAATCTTCAAGAAGCAGGAATCTGTTTTCTCTTTCCACCTTCTTAGGTGCTCCATAGCAAAATTAAAACAACAGCAAAGGTCAGAGTTGTTTATTGGAAATCAATCCCATCCAGCCTGGTACTGGTTAGAGAGAGAGAAGCAATACCTTGGCTAATGAGAGACATGGAGGTGAGTTAATCCTGTTGCAAAATCACTGTTGTTGAACCACCTCTTAGACCTGGGGTTGCAGGGCCTTCTAAAACAGTTTCTTAATCTTTTCTCCAGGCTCTTGGCCTTGAACAGGGATTTTAGATTTACCCTAAAGCTACTCAAGCAGGTTCTTAACAGTCCCCTTGCTCTCTTAATCTGGACTCCAAAGATTAAACCTCCATGAGGCTTTAGGCAGGCCTAGAGTGTTTGAGTTGGAGAAGGCAGTGGCACCCCACCCCAGTACTCTTGCCTGGAAAATCCCATGGACTGAGGAGCCTGGTAGGCTGCAGTCCATGGAGTCGCTAAGAGTCAGACACGACTGAGCGACTTCACTTTCACTTTTCACTTTCACTTTTCACTTTCACGCATTGGAGAAGGAAATGGCAACCCACTCCAGTGTTCTTGCCTGGAGAATCCCAGGGACGGGGGAGCCTCGTGGGCTTCGTCTATGGGGTCGCACAGAGTCGGACACGACTGAAGTGACTTAGCAGCAGCAACAGCAGAGTATTTGAGCAATTTCCCCTTGCTTCAGTCTTCAGTATATTGCTCTTTCATATTTAGTTTACCTAAAGCCTATTGTTTCAATGAACATGAGTCTGAATGAACTCCGGGAGTTGGTGATGGACAGGGAGACCTGGTGTGCTGCGATTCATGGGGTCGCAAAGAGTCGGACACGACTGAGCGACTGAACTGAACTGAACTGAAAGCCTATTGTTAATACTGGTATCTTCTATGGGTAACTTCTCCATCTACTGTTTAAACCTGGAATGATCACTTTTGAGAAATAACAAAACCCTTTTACATTATCTGTCTTCACCACATTGCTTTGTGGTTGGCAGGGAAGATAGTTTTATGCAGATAAAGAAAATTAGACTAAAAATATGAATAAATTGCCTAAGATCACATATCTTCTAAGTGAGAAGATTTAGTCTTAGACTTGTATCTTCTGATTTCAGACCAGTGTCCACCCCCTTAATACCATTCTGTTTCCCAATTTAATGGCATTAATAAAGTGCTAGTTAGTGTTTATTATTTACTATATTCACTCTAAGATAAGTTCTGTTATTATCCACTTGGCCAAGGTACCGCTCCTAAGTATTACGTAATAAGTAGTGGAAGAGAAATTTGAACAGAGACCTGTGAATCCAAAGCCTGTGTGTGTAAAACTGCTGTGCTGGAGATTGTATGCTCACATGCTTGTGCTTATAGGACTGTAGAGGCACCATATACAAGCGAAGTGGCTCTGGCTGTAATTGTGTTAAACTGGAGAGCAGATGCCCTATATAAAGGAGTAAATGCTACTCAGTTCCAGCAAAAATGTGAGATTGGAGTTATAAAATTTTCTCTTTATCTTAAGGAGCCAGAAATTATGGTTTTCTTGTTTTTAAAAAAATCTCTAATATTTCAGTGTTGGCAGTTGAACTTTAAAATGTTAAAACTCTGTGTAAAACAAAACGTATCTGTAAGTCACTTTCTGAGCCCGGCACTGAGAATTGCCTAATGTTGGTAGCAGCCGCTTAACCTTGAGTGGTAAGATCTGCAGTCCTGGAGACGCTTTTCATCAGCTGTCTCCCATGTAAAACAGCAGGCCTCAGCATCTTTTTTTTTTAAAGGCTGAACCACCTCTTAGATCTTCTACTGAGTAATTGATCAAAAGGATATCTATTGTTATCAGTTCATTTCAGAAGTATGATAACTCACATTATTGTACTTTTTCAGTTTAAGTCACAAGCCTGTTCTGGTTTCCCAGGTGTCTTTTTGATTACCTATCCTTAAAGGATTAGCTTTCCAGATTGATAGAATTCTAGAAATTCCTGGTTAGAAGAGGTGACATTAATCCATTAGCCCAGTTTTCTGCTTGGTGCATGTATCTCTCAACAAACCTGTTCAGTTAACATGGAGTACTGACATGTTCCTGGAGAGTGAAAGATGGATAAGATGGTATCTTTGTGCTTAAGAAAGCACACAGTTTAGTAATGGATAGGGAAATTTAATATAAATGATTATTAATTGTGATACAAGAGTAACTGTAAGATGTAAGGAAATGCTGTATTATATGTTACAGTAAGGCTGACAGAAAATACCCGAGGAACAACGGATTGGAAGGGAGTCAGATCGCTGGAGAAGTTGTGGTTTAACTCATTAGATAGCAGAGATGTTTGCTGGTTTGGTCAGGCTGGAGCTGATCTGGAGCTCCTAGAATCCTATCAATTTTTAGAATCCTATCAATCTGGAAAGCTAATCCTTTAAGGATAGGTAATCAAAAAGACACCTGGGGAACCAGAACAAGCTTGTGACTTAAACTGAAAAAGTACAATAGTGTGGGTTATTTTACTTCTGAAATGAGCTGATAACAATAGATATCCTTTTGATCAATTACTCAGTAGAAGATCTAAGAGGTGGTTTAGCCTTTAAAGCCTTGTACTGCTTGCTGTACAAGCAGTAGGCCATCTTCTAGTTCAGGCAGGGGACTGGGCAAACTGCATCTGGTGGTGTGGATGTGTACAGAGACAACAGGTACTGGAGGGGGCAAGAGTCCTTCAGGGTCATGAGACACATGGAGGCTTGCAGAAGCAGCAGCTGCTCATTGTGTGACCCTCCTGGCAGCTTGCAGGGAAAGTGCAGGCAGGGCAAAGGCTGTTCTGTGCAGAGTTTCTTGATCCAGGTACTGGCACAGGCAGGAGTCTTTCAGAGTGCATAGCTNCTAGAATTTCTAAGCCAGAGGCTGTTCTTTCTGTCATGTGTGGAGATTGCCTGTTCTCTTTACCCTTGTTTCTTTTTGAATGTCCGCTCTCCAGTCTTCTCTCTCTGTAGCCCACTTTACTTAGTGGTATTGTATAATAGCTAGTAGTGCCACTGCCAGCCCTGTCTGTGTGTTATGCTGGGCTTACCACGACTATATCTCCAGATGACTTTTTCACCTATTGTTTTAACCTAACAGTTAACCTATAGTTTGACTGGGCAAATCAGACATCTGTTGCTGGTCAATTATCTTACTGACAGGAGCACAAGTCCTTGTTTTCTAATCTTGTCTCTTCCATGGACTCTGGGCAGTAAGTTGGGTAAGCAATGAAATAGTTTGCTTATAATGTTTATACACAAGGCATAACTTTCTAAGGATTACCTTTACCTAATGTGATCCTATTCCATCTATAACCATTCATTCACCAACCTTCCACATTTTGCCCAGTGGTCTGTTGGTTTTAACTGTGCTTTAGTAGGTAGTTTCTGTTCTGGATTGGGTCCTTTTGGTAGCAGAGAACAGACACCCACTAGCTCAAGTGAAGACAGATTTATTCTGATATTACAGAGCTCCCAGGCAATGAAAGGTGGCTGTATCTCAAGAAAATGGGCAGTGGGCCTGGAATTAAGAGAGCTCTTTAATTTTCCTCTCAGTGCTTCAGGTACCTGACCCCTCTCCACTCTTCTGCTCTCTCTCCTTCACTGCAGACAAGCTGCCTCTGCTTGCTACGTTTATACACGGCCACAAATGGCACCTCTGTCTCTAGCTTAGTGCTTAACAACTTTCTGGTTCAGTCTGTCCTGACTGCAAATTCCTGAGAGAGGAATCTAATTGTCCTAGTGTATTTTTTCCACTAGAGCATTGGTCATTGACCTGCCAAGGGGTTGGCTCTTGCTTCAGTGCTATAGCCAGGGAGGTAATGGGACACTGAGCACTCTCCATTCCATGGCTGGCAGTTTGGACAGGCACCATGAAGTCCGCCTGCTCTGTTAGCAGATAGTGCAAGATCACATGCTTACCAGGAGCAGATGAGAAGAGTGAGTTTGCTTGTACCTTTGTCAATAATAGATACTGTTTGTCTGGTTTTCTCTACCTTTGTCAGTGAGTGCCAAGAAAAAATCTTCAAGAAGCAGGAATCTGTTTTCTCTTTCCACCTTCTTAGGTGCTCCATAGCAAAATTAAAACAACAGCAAAGGTCAGAGTTGTTTATTGGAAATCAATCCCATCCAGCCTGGTACTGGTTAGAGAGAGAGAAGCAATACCTTGGCTAATGAGAGACATGGAGGTGAGTTAATCCTGTTGCAAAATCACTGTTGTTGAACCACCTCTTAGACCTGGGGTTGCAGGGCCTTCTAAAACAGTTTCTTAATCTTTTCTCCAGGCTCTTGGCCTTGAACAGGGATTTTAGATTTACCCTAAAGCTACTCAAGCAGGTTCTTAACAGTCCCCTTGCTCTCTTAATCTGGACTCCAAAGATTAAACCTCCATGAGGCTTTAGGCAGGCCTAGAGTGTTTGAGTTGGAGAAGGCAGTGGCACCCCACCCCAGTACTCTTGCCTGGAAAATCCCATGGATTGAGGAGCCTGGTAGGCTGCAGTCCATGGAGTCGCTAAGAGTCAGACACGACTGAGCGACTTCACTTTCACTTTTCACTTTCACTTTTCACTTTCACGCATTGGAGAAGGAAATGGCAACCCACTCCAGTGTTCTTGCCTGGAGAATCCCAGGGACGGGGGAGCCTCGTGGGCTTCGTCTATGGGGTCGCACAGAGTCGGACACGACTGAAGTGACTTAGCAGCAGCAACAGCAGAGTATTTGAGCAATTTCCCCTTGCTTCAGTCTTCAGTATATTGCTCTTTCATATTTAGTTTACCTAAAGCCTATTGTTTCAATGAACATGAGTCTGAATGAACTCCGGGAGTTGGTGATGGACAGGGAGACCTGGTGTGCTGCGATTCATGGGGTCGCAAAGAGTCGGACACGACTGAGCGACTGAACTGAACTGAACTGAAAGCCTATTGTTAATACTGGTATCTTCTATGGGTAACTTCTCCATCTACTGTTTAAACCTGGAATGATCACTTTTGAGAAATAACAAAACCCTTTTACATTATCTGTCTTCACCACATTGCTTTGTGGTTGGCAGGGAAGATAGTTTTATGCAGATAAAGAAAATTAGACTAAAAATATGAATAAATTGCCTAAGATCACATATCTTCTAAGTGAGAAGATTTAGTCTTAGACTTGTATCTTCTGATTTCAGACCAGTGTCCACCCCCTTAATACCATTCTGTTTCCCAATTTAATGGCATTAATAAAGTGCTAGTTAGTGTTTATTATTTACTATATTCACTCTAAGATAAGTTCTGTTATTATCCACTTGGCCAAGGTACCGCTCCTAAGTATTATGTAATAAGTAGTGGAAGAGAAATTTGAACAGAGACCTGTGAATCCAAAGCCTGTGTGTGTAAAACTGCTGTGCTGGAGATTGTATGCTCACATGCTTGTGCTTATAGGACTGTAGAGGCACCATATACAAGCGAAGTGGCTCTGGCTGTAATTGTGTTAAACTGGAGAGCAGATGCCCTATATAAAGGAGTAAATGCTACTCAGTTCCAGCAAAAATGTGAGATTGGAGTTATAAAATTTTCTCTTTATCTTAAGGAGCCAGAAATTATGGTTTTCCTGTTTTTAAAAAAATCTCTAATATTTCAGTGTTGGCAGTTGAACTTTAAAATGTTAAAACTCTGTGTAAAACAAAACGTATCTGTAAGTCACTTTCTGAGCCCGGCACTGAGAATTGCCTAATCTTGGTAGCAGCCGCTTAACCTTGAGTGGTAAGATCTGCAGTCCTGGAGACGCTTTTCATCAGCTGCCTCCCATGTAAAACAGCAGGCCTCAGCATCTTTTTTTTTTTAAAGGCTGAACCACCTCTTAGATCTTCTACTGAGTAATTGATCAAAAGGATATCTATTGTTATCAGTTCATTTCAGAAGTATGATAACTCACATTATTGTACTTTTTCAGTTTAAGTCACAAGCCTGTTCTGGTTTCCCAGGTGTCTTTTTGATTACCTATCCTTAAAGGATTAGCTTTCCAGATTGATAGAATTCTAGAAATTCCTGGTTAGAAGAGGTGACATTAATCCATTAGCCCAGTTTTCTGCTTGGTGCATGTATCTCTCAACAAACCTGTTCAGTTAACATGGAGTACTGACATGTTCCTGGAGAGTGAAAGATGGATAAGATGGTATCTTTGTGCTTAAGAAAGCACACAGTTTAGTAATGGATAGGGAAATTTAATATAAATGATTATTAATTGTGATACAAGAGTAACTGTAAGATGTAAGGAAATGCTGTATTATATGTTACAGTAAGGCTGACAGAAAATACCCGAGGAACAACGGATTGGAAGGGAGTCAGATCGCTGGAGAAGTTGTGGTTTAACTCATTAGATAGCAGAGATGTTTGCTGGTTTGGTCAGGCTGGAGCTGATCTGGAGCTCCTAGAATCCTATCAATTTTTAGAATCCTATCAATCTGGAAAGCTAATCCTTTAAGGATAGGTAATCAAAAAGACACCTGGGGAACCAGAACAAGCTTGTGACTTAAACTGAAAAAGTACAATAGTGTGGATTATCATACTTCTGAAATGAACTGATAACAATAGATATCCTTTTGATCAATTACTCAGTAGATCTAAGAGGTGGTTTAGCCTTTAAAGCCTTGTACTGCTTGCTGTACAAGCAGTAGGCCATCTTCTAGTTCAGGCAGGGGACTGGGCAAACTGCATCTGGTGGTGTGGATGTGTACAGAGACAACAGGTACTGGAGGGGGCAAGAGTCCTTCAGGGTCATGAGACACATGGAGGCTTGCAGAAGCAGCAGCTGCTCATTGTGTGACCCTCCTGGCAGCTTGCAGGGAAAGTGCAGGCAGGGCAAAGGCTGTTCTGTGCAGAGTTTCTTGATCCAGGTACTGGCACAGGCAGGAGTCTTTCAGAGTGCATAGCTGCCTGGGGGTTCTCAGTGCCCTTGTTAAAGGGGGGCTGTGGTGATACTAATAAAGGTGCATGTCTGCATTTTTAATATTGTGTAATAAAATGTGTCCGCATTTGAAAGATCTGTATAACTCAGTGAAACTTTATTTCTCAAAGAGCTTCAGTGCACACAGTGAGTAGACAGTGATGGGACTAGATAAGAAACAGGCCTACTTCATTCAGTTTTGGAAAAATGTCTGCCAGATATCCATGTTTGAATAACCAGAGTTTGTCAGTTGTTGTTTCAAGTAAAAATAGTATTCTTTGGGAAAACTGGCTAATTTAGCTTGTAGTTCAGTCACACAAATGTTTTTCCCTCAAACAACTGTTGTACTTTGGTTTTGAGCGGAAATGCTTGTATACACTTCATTGTTGTCACACAGAACGTTGAGATTGAGATTTAATACAGTTAGTATTTTTTCTGCCTCATCAAGGACATTCTTAAGCGAACCTGGTATTTTGTATGAAAGTGAACAGTACAGTGAGTACAAGTACAGTTGGGTGCCATTGCTCTGAGTCCTGCTAAGGCATCAGTAATTTTATCTACCATTGTTTTTGAACTTTCAGTACATGTCAGAGTGGTGGAAAAAGCAGATAATTTAAGGATGATGCCTAGATGCTTTGGCATAAGCATGTAGGTGGATGGTGGTGCTGTTTACTGAGCTGTGGAACACAGGCGATGATAGTGATATGGGACAGGGCAGAGGGAAGATCACCAAGTTCAGTTTAGGCACTAGTGAGCTTGGACACATAGCAGTATTCAAGTAAGATGTTTGTGAGGCAGCTAGCTGCATGGTTCTGGACCTCGGGAGACAGACCTGTACTGCAGAAGAATGTTTTATTATTACTGTGGAGATAGCATGTTGAAGCCACAGGATCAGTTGACAGTATGAAGTGAGAAAAAAGTGAAGAGGAGACAGTATGAAGTGAGAAAAAAAGTGAGCCTAGATATGAACTCTGAAGAACTCCTACATGTGAAGGTCAGATAAAGGAAAGATTGAAGGCCAAAGGAGAAGGGCGCGTCAGAGGATCAGCCGGTTAGGTAGCATCACTGACTCAGTGGACATGAATTTGAGCAAACTCTGAGAGATAGTAGACAGAGGAGCCTTGGCATGGGGTCCATGGGGTCGCAAAGAGTTGGACGTGACTTAGTGACTTAACAACAAAGGAGTAGAGGTCCGCCAGGAAACCAAAACAGGGCTGCCAGAAATTGTTAAGAACTGTAAAGGATCGAACAGTTTGCTCTCCTTGCAAGTTAAACTGACAGTCTCATAAATGTTGGCAGAAGACACAAAACTGTTGGATCAGCTTATTACCCATAGCAAAGCAGTGTGCTTGGTACCAACATTTGTTGAAGAGGGTCAGGTAAAACCTGCACACGAGGTTGTGTTAAAGAAGAAGAAATCTGACTTAGGGAACCCAGATCTTTTACAACGGACAGCAGCTTGCCTGCCCTTTGCTCCAATAAGAGACACTATCTTTATCTCCCAAGGCTAGTCATTATTAGCATCTTTTTAAAAACAGTCTGGAACAAAGCCAATCATTGCTTCTGCTTGCAAGTGGTGCAGAAGTGTGAGCTAGGAGACATGAAGAATGGTATTGTGAAAGTCAGTAGAAAAAGAATGTTTCAAGGAGGAGGAAATATTATAGAGAGGATATTGGAATTCTAGTTAGAACTCTTTCATTGATATTTTGAGAAATCAGATTGGTCTGGGCTGAAGTGTACAAGTATAAGATGAAATGTGTAGGAAAGTGGACATTGAGAATATGAGGGACTCAAAAAACTTGGTTAAGAGTTTGAACTGTGTATGGGTACTCGTGTACACAAGTTTGTATGAAACTGGAGCTAGGAACTTTAAATGCTGATGGGAAAAATCCAGTTGAAGGATAGAAAAGGAGAGGAAAGGTGAGAAAATTGTTAGACTCATCTCAAATGAGTCCTAATGTGTAACTGGGAATTGCATACAGAGCTCCTATAGAAAGTTGGCATTTAGTAGGAGGAGGTCCACAGCTGCCTTCTTAATTGGGAAAGGGATAAATCCAGAGGTATCTAGGCTTATGTGTAAAGTAGGAAGAAGCCAGGGTAGCTACTCTCTGCTGTTACGGCTCTGGAGTATCCACCTATAGATATACTTTAAGGATTAAATGAGGTAATGTATATAAAACACCTTGATACATACTCCATCAGTTCAGTTCAGTTCAGTCGCTCAGTCGTGTCCGACTCTTTGCGACCCCATGAATCGCAGCACGCCAGGCCTCCCTATCCATCACCATCTCCTGGAGTTCACTCAGACTCACGTCCATCGAGTCCGTGATGCCATCCAGCCATCTCATCCTCTGTCGTCCCCTTCTCCTCCTGCCCCCAATCCCTCCCAGCATCAGAGTCTTTTCCAGTGAGTCAACTCTTCACATGAGGTGGCCAAAGTACTGGAGTTTCAGCTTTAGCATCAGTCCTTCNGGCGCGGCCTATCTGGGCTCTGCCTCCAGCGGTGGAGAAGGTGACGCGGCGGGCGCGACTCCAGCTCGCGAGAGAGGACTTTACTTGGCGAGGCCAGAGGTAAAGAAGGGTTTTAAGCAGGAAAGTGTCGCCAGAGGCGGGGTCTACGCGCACCGAGGACCGAAACCGCCTCAGCAACACCTAAAACCCAAACGAAAAGATAACTGGGCCGCAACGGCAGCGGCAGCGTTTATTCGGGGCCGAGCACCGGGTGCCAGGGTTTTCAGGTCGCCGGCAATTCCCACACCATGAGGACGAGGGAGCGGGCACAGAGGTGGGGACTGGAGGGGTGGCGAGCTCTGCAAACTTACTCTAGAAGGAAGCTTAGGCGCCGCGGCTCCGCGCTCTCCAACTTCCGGCTCCGTGTGAAAGGGCTTGTGGTATTAGAGCTGTGGCTTCCGACCAGGGGCGGGGCGAGCACCGCTGTGCGCACTTTTCGTGGGAAGGGCGGGGCGCGGAGGGGGGCGGAGCCTGTTACCTTGACAGCATTAAGTTACAGTCAGTAACACTGCTCGGGTAAAAGCTGCAAGTTATGTCAGAAGCCAAGATACTTCCTCTTAAGACTAAAAGGGTTTATTCTCAATAAAAAGCTGTTTTTCACAAAGCTGTACTCAGATCCTGCTAGTGAGGCTGAAGCAATTCAGGGATCTAGGAACTTAGGCAGTTTTAAGAACCAAGAATGGGACTAGTCTCTATATTGCAAATACAAAACTCTGCCTGGGTAGAAATGGGCTATTCCCTACTCATACCCTACAAAACAGCAAACTAAGCATAGTGCTGAGTTCAACAAACTCAAGGTCAGTACCTGGGTGTCTGAGATGGAGGACTTAAGTAAGGGATGTGATCATTTGAGTCACTAACCACAGCCTTAAAAAGAGCAAGACACTTTCAGTTCAGTTCAGTTCAGTCGCTCAGTCGTGTCCGACTCTTTGCTACTGGTACCATCTTTCTACATTCCATATACATGCATTAATATACAGTATTTGTCTTTCTCTTTCTGACTCTGTATACTCTGGGTTCTTCTACCTCATTAGAACTGATAAACGAGATGACATTTGCGCTAAGTATGGCACAAAATAGTCTAAGATGATTTACTACTTACCAGAGTAAATTTCAAATGTATGAGATGAAGGGAAGAAAGCACTCAGGCAAGGAAATGAATCTGAAAAAAATTTGGAAAAAAACCTGTGAATTATTTTTAATCTAAAAATCTGGTGTCAAAGTTTAAAAAAATGTGGAGAGTAATCATATTTAGAAAAGGATGATAAGAGTAGAATACTGGAAACTAAAAAAGCTTATTTCTAAAGTTAAAAATGAGTATAGAAACTGAATGAATTAAAGCCTACTCTGCTGGGAGCCAGCGAGAGGAATCCTGCCCATGGCAAAGGTCATGAGGAAGGAAGCCCGACAAAATGCAAAGGCGTAATCTGGCTTCAGGGGTTCCCCCTGAATTTTCCTGAACATCTACCCCCAAAAAACCAGACTCTGCCTGCCTTATTGTACTGTGCTTTTCTACTCTTCTGACAATCCCTGGAAAAAGTTAACTTAGGCTTCAGTCTTCTGCATTTGAAAGGAATGTTTCAGCTCAAACCCCCTCAGATGCCTCTATAACTTGCCTAACAGGTTCCCCAGGACTTTTTACAACTTGTGAATTGCTTACAGCCCCCCAACCACAAGAGGCACAAAGCTTAAAGCATCTTAAAGATACAGAGCCTTTTCTAAAGAGCTAAAAATCATATTGGTGATGGATTTTCACTGTTGAGTCAATGACTGCTGGCAGGCCTCCATATTCTTTATCTTTTAGGCACCTGAAGGATATTAATCAATGTAATTGGGATATAGAAATAGGAATATAGTAGTTTTGATGTTAGCAACACTAGACTTTTGAGTTAATTACTTTTCTTTGTTAAAAATCACTGTACTCCTTTTCATTGCTATAAATTGTTGTATCTTTGCTATGTAAGACTGTAACTTTATTAAGTGCTTTCTGAGAGTGGCACCAGACTTTGGGAAGAACAACATAAATAAGTCTTCTGGTTGACAAACCCTTATCAGAAAAAAGGCTGTGAAATGTTAATTGGCCTTCTGGCCAGAAGTGGATGTAAATCACCTAAGGCTTGTATATACAACTAGGTATACAAAGAGAAAGCCTGGGCTGCTGACGCTGCATAATTTTATATTATTCATTGATCTCTATATACAAAAAAAAGGTATAAAAAGCCTGCTGGACAATAGAGGATGGGCAAGTCACTGGACTGGTTTCCCCCGTGTCTTTACTCTATTTTCTGGCTGAATTCCCATCTGGGGCATGGAGGCTCGCCATGTCTACTTACCCGCCCCAGCTTCTAAGATCCACGCGAGAGGGAGCCCAAGGCGGGGCACTCCCCGCTATTCAAGAGGACCCTGGTGGCCTAAGGCAGATGGTGCAAGTTCCTTGTCTGGAACTTTATTGGCTTTCCACGTAAACCAAGTTATTCAGCCTCTTTTCTCCACTAAATTTTCCTACTACACTACTTTTTCCTAATCTAATCTAATATTTCTAAATAAATAAGCTTTCCTCGCCTATGCTGTTCATCCTTCGAATTTCCCTGGATCGACCAGGGCTGGACCCCAGCACTATTCCAAGCTACAAAAAGCACCATACATAAAGAAAGAAGAAAATGTGAATCCATTAAAAAAAAAAAAAAGTGTTCCTTTAAAAATGCTACCCAACAGTGATACAGTGCATGAGAATCTGTCTGACAATGCAGGTGACATGGGTTCTATCCTTGGTTCAGGAAGATCCCACAAGTACAAGCAACTAAGCCTGTGCACAACTACTGAGCCTGTGCTTTAGATCCTGAGAGCCACAACTCCTGAGCCCACAGCACAGCACAGCCAAAAAATTTCATCAAAAAAAAAAAAAAAAAAAAGCTACCACAGTGTGACGCTCTAGAGTTGGTCATTTCTTGCCCCAGGTTTCTTCTTCCCTGACCTCTTCAACTAAGCCTGTGCACAACTACTGAGCCTGTGCTTTAGATCCTGAGAGCCACAACTCCTGAGCCCACAGCACAGCACAGCCAAAAAATTTCATCAAAAAAAAAAAAAAAAAAAAGCTACCACAGTGTGACGCTCTAGAGTTGGTCATTTCTTGCCCCAGGTTTCTTCTTCCCTGACCTCTATCTTCTGACAGGACAAGGGAAGGGGGTCACTCACAACTCAGTGAATTAAGCCACTGCCCCAGGCTCAACAGGGTTTGCAAATGAAAGTCATCTTCGGCCACAACTAATAAAAAAAGACACAAGCCTTATAGACAGGAGTTTTGAAATTCTCATCCTCCTCTGCATAAATAAAAAAATTATCTGTATCCAAACAACTGGCCACACCTGGATCGAGCTTACCCCTCTGTTCACCTAGCTCCCTATTTCATCTGGGTTTCCGTGTCTCTTTTTCTCCCCCTCTGCTCTCCTGCTGTTCCCGTCCTATTTCCTTCCTTACACATGTCCTGTCCCAGGCTGTTGCAATTAATTCCCCCTCGAAATGCTCTCTCTCTCCAACCTTCATGAGTCTTTCAAAAATCCATAGCTATGTCTGCCTCTTTCTTCCCCCATTTCGGCTCCCTCTCTGTGCTCCAGATTACTCCTCTCGCTGTGATTCTCCCTTCCTCCCCACTCTCTAGCAGGCCATGTGGCTATGCTTCCATCCAGCCCTTTCTTCCTCTGCTCCTACCTTTCTCTGCCAGCACCATAAAACCGGCCACCTCAGACTGAGACTTGAACCCTTGTGGCAGGACTCCTACCGGGTGAAAACACAACTCGGGACTCTAACCCAAGAGACCTGGACTCAAATCCAGCCAAAACCCTGTCAGGGACTCTCCACCTCTGACGTCCCTCAACGCCCTTCGCCTCCCCGCTGCCATCACTGTGACAGGGCAGTTCTCCCTATGCTGTTTTCCAATCCCTGGAGATCTGGCTTTCTAATTTATTAATACTTCNAATCCCTGGAGGCGATTTAATTTATTTATTAATTTAATTTATTAATACTTCTCTATTTTACAGCACTGGCTGTCACATGGCTGGCCCAGGTCACCTACCCTACGCGGGGTGAGGGAACGGGCTGACAGAAAAGGGGGGCCTACGGGGCAGAAGGACCGGCCTGAGGTGACGAGGAAAGAGAGGCCGGGACAGAGGGGGCTCGGGAGCGGGCGGGCTGTCCGAAATCCCAGGACCAGGCAGAGGGCGCAGCCTCTCCGCCAGCGATGGCAACGGGCTCTGCCTCCAGGGGTCGGAAAGGCGACGCGGCGGGGTGCTACTCCAACTGGCGAGAGAGGGCTTTACTTGGCGAGGCCAGAGATAAAAAAGGCTTTTAAGTAGGAAAATGTCGCCAGAGGCGGTGTCTACATGGACCGAGGGCCGAAACCGCGTCAGAAACACTTAAAATCCAAACAAAAAGATAACTGGGCCGCAACGGCAGCGGCAGCGTCTATTCGGGCCGAGCACCGGGTGCCAGGGTTTTCAGGTCGCTGAGAATTCCCACACCATGAGGACGAGCGAGCGGGGACGGAGGTGGGGATTGGAGGGGTGACGAGCTCTGCAAACTTACCCTAGAAGCAAGCTTAGACGCCTCTCGGGGAATTCGGCTCCCCGCTCTCCAACTTCCGACTCTGTGTGAAAGGGCTTTTGTATTAGAGCTTCCGACCAGGGGCGGGAAGAGCAGCCGCCGTGCGCNGGGGTGACGAGCTCTGCAAACTTACCCTAGAAGCAAGCTTAGACGCCTCTCGGGGAATTCGGCTCCCCGCTCTCCAACTTCCGACTCTGTGTGAAAGGGCTTTTGTATTAGAGCTTCCGACCAGGGGCGGGAAGAGCAGCCGCCGTGCGCGCAGCTCGTGGGAGGGGCGGGCCGCGGAGGGGGGCGGGACCTGTTACCTTGACAGCAATAAATTACCTTCTGTAACACTGCTCAGGTAAAAGTTTCAAGTTATGTCAGAAGCCGAGATACTTTCTCTTAAGACTAAAAGGCTTTATTCTCAATAAAAAGCTGTTTTTCACAGCATACGTTGTGCTCAGATCCTGCTAGTGAGGCTGAAGCAATGCAGGGATCTGGGACCTTGGGCAGTTATGGGACTAGTCTCTATATTACAAATACAAAACTTTGCCTGGGCAGAAATGGACTATTCTCTACTCACACCCTACAAAACAGCAAACAGCATAGTGCTGAGTTCAACAAACTCAGAGTCAGTACCTGGGTGTCTGAGATGGAGGACTTAAGGGATGTGATCATTTGGGTCACTAACCACAGCCTTTTAGAAGCAAGACACTTTAAATGATTATAAACTGTGTTACTGTTTCTTTTATCCAACGTGTTTTAATCATTTCCCTTTCTAAACCCAACTCTTTAAACAGTGACATACAGGGGGTTGTATAAGCAACTCTTACAATGATAAATATCATTGTATAAGTTTAAGCTACAGAGAAAAATTAACTGATATGTAAACTGGTAAACGATTATCACAATAAGTTTGCCTAGCATCCATAATTCCATATAGATAACTTAAAAATTATTCTTGACAGTGGATTCACCAATGATTTATGATACAACACCAAAAGCTGATGCCAACAAAATAAAAAGAAATAAACTGCACACATCCTAATTATCAAATATTGTGCAGTAAACCATCCTCAGCAGTGAAAAAACAATGTAAACTATAATACCAAAAAATTGCCAATCATATATTCAATAATAGCTTAACATCAAGAATACATAAAGAACTGTAAAAATTACTGATCACCAATTCCACCATAGGGGTGGGGGCGCTGTCTTAATCAACCAGTCCACATATTGCAAATAAAATACAAAGAGTAACATAAAATAGAAAATTAATGAAAAAAATAAAAGACAATCATTTATAATGCATACAAATATTAAAAAAGGAAAGTAGCTATGCCTTGAAAAAAAAAAATGATGGTTCATCAGTGAAGTTATCACTCCACTACATAAGATCTGTCATTAAGTTGCTACAATATTAAGTGTGGAGGCAAAGTGATCAATAGCACCCAGGTTACAAGCATGCAGCATCAGCAACAGTTTAGTCAACAGCCTCACAACTATGAGGGTGTGGACCTGGACAGTATCCTTGTCAGGAGAAGTTTCTACACCTCTTGGTGAGGCTCAAAGGGCATGGTGATAGCACACGTGAACAACACTATCACAGTGCCCTTCACGCAGGCTTTTCTGACATCACTCAAAGCCAGAAAAACATGTACAGGTCAAGGTCTTCAGGTACTTTCTCATATCACAGAACATGCTGACCACTATACTAAGTAGCTTCAAGTAGTAATTCTGTATGCAGCAGGAAAACATTACAAACAATAAGGGAAAGTATTCTCCTTTAAAATTGTTCTCTTGCCCAGTAAACCCACACCACAGAGAGTCCATGAGGAGTCTTCTCTGACATCACTCAAAGCCAGAAAAACATGTACAGGTCAAGGTCTTCAGATACTTTCTCATATCAGAGAACATGCTGACCACTATACTAAGTAGCTTCAAGTGGTAATTCTGTATGCAGCAGGAAAATATTACAATCAATAAGGGAAAGTATTCTCCTGTAAAAATTTTTTCTTACCCAGTAAACCCACACCACAGAGAGTCCATGAGGAACTGCCCCGTAAACACAGGCGGATTACCACAGCAAAGAAACTGGACATGACTTCAGACCCTAGAGCCACATACTTCAAAATCAAATTTAAAAGGAAAAATTATACAAATTAAGGAGAAGGCAAAGTCAGGAAGAGTCTACACTCCCAGACTAGATAGACCAGTACAAGAGTGGAAAACTATGAGATGTGGGGGTCTCATATCCGAAGACCTTGGGATGGGACTATTTGGTCCACCCAGAGATGCCAAGCCAAGAGCCTGAAAGATTCACACATATCCCCTTTGTTGGACTGCTGTCCTTACAGTTTTCCTAAGTAACAGGCTCAGAAGATCCAATCCACCAGCTTACTCCACACACCCTGACATGTATGGCAGCAAAAGGAGAACAGCAGAAATGGCTGAGCGATCTCAAGAGGCAGACAGGGACTAAGACAGTTCACTACAGGTTCTGAGGTGCCAGATAAAATTAAAGAGCAGCCAGCACTTTCCTATTTTCTGATTCTATCTCCCAAATATGACAACTGTGATGAAAGCAGCACCGGATCAGGGGTTAGACACTAGGGGCGTCAGGTCTGATCTATATGGACTAAGAATTGAGTAGCCAATAGATCCAAGCCCACAAAGAGAGAAGAGGGGCAAAGCAGCCCACCTCATGCTCCTCACTCTCAAGAACAACCAGCTCACAGCAGGGAGATGGCGAGTGTTCAGTGGATACAAACTTTGCCTTTGTGTCTGATGGAGCTGCAGCACCACTGGCGTGTGAAAGAATACATGATACATGTTGAAGGACAGGCTGAGAACTCGGGGAAAGATTAAGCTTCCTCTGGGACTTTAATAAACAAACTTCTCTTTGGCCAAAGAGCTGAGAGAGTCAATTTCTAGGTAGGTTGAGAAGTCCGGGATACCCAAGGAGGAGAAAGGGGTCTGGGGCTCTCGAGGAGGATAGAAAGTGGTCTGGAATTGTCAAGGAGGAGAAAAGGACAAACTTTTTTCTTTAAGCCCAGAGCTGATGATTACACAACAAAACAACTCCACTTAAACTCTGTACTAAGCAGAGACATTACTTTGCCAACAAAAGTCCGTCTAGTCAAGAATACGGTTTTTCCTGTGGTCATGATTGGATGTGAGAGTTGGACTGTGAAGAAGGCTGAGCGCCGAAGAATTGATGCTTTTGAACTGTGGTGTTGGAGAAGACTCTTGAGAGTCCCTTGGACTGCAAGGAGATCCAACCAGTCCATTCTAAAGGAGATCAGTCCTGGGTGTTCTTTGGAAGGAACGATGCTAAAGCTGAAACTCCAATACTTTGGCCACCTCATGTGAAGAGGTGACTCATTGGAAAAGACTCTGATGCTGGGAGGGATTGGGGACAGGAGGAGAAGGGGACGACAGAGGATGAGATGGTTGGATGGCATCACCGACTCGATGGACATGAGTTTGAGCGAACTACGGGAGTTGGTGATGGACAGGGAGGCCTGGCGTGCTGCTGTTCATGGGATCACAAAGAGTCCAACAGGACTGAGCGACTGCACTGAACTGAAGATAATATAACAACAATGTATCCTGCTTGAGGACAGGTTTCTCCTTCTTGAGAACCTTCTGACTAATCCTGTCATCTTGAAGTGTAAATTCTGGGCGTGGGTCTGGTAAGAACTTTACAACCTTGAGACATTCTTTTGACTTACTGTAATAATCAGTTGAGAAAGTATATAGATCCATTGCTAGGATTAGCAAGGGGGGCATTCTGTATCTCCCTTCTGATGTCTATGTCAGAAGCTTTCTCTGTCCCATTCCATACTTTAATAAAACTCTGCTACACAAAAGCTCTTGAGTGATCAAGCCTGGTCCCTGGTCCCAAAACTATATCTTTTCTTTGGAGATGATGAATCTGACATTGTTCACCATAAGCTCTCATATCTATGTACCATTACAAGAGGTTTCTAACCACTATTAATGTTGTGTTTTCCTCTCTGCCCTGAGATCTCATCTCTGTTCACACTTTTGATACATTCCCGTTCATTTAGGGGTTTTGTTTTGTTTTCAAAACAAGTATCTCAAACTGAAATATATGATGTATGAAAAGAGAACACCTAACATTGTTCTCAGTGGTGAAAGACTGAAAACTTTTCCTCTGAGATAGGGAAGAAGGCAAGGACATGCATTCTGCATCACTGTTCAACAAAGGACTGAAACCCCTAACCAGAGCAATTAGACAAGAAAAAAAAAATAAAAGCTTCCCAAAGTGAAAAATTAGAATGTTACCTTCTTCCCTAGAGGACAAGGTCTTTTGTGTATAAACTGTAGATTCCATACAGACACAAAAGGACCTCCTGCCACGTCACATAGCAATTTTAGCAAACTTGAAAGATACAACAGTCAACGTGCAAATCAGCTGCATTTCTATACAAAATGAACAATGTTAAAAAAAATCACATAACAATTTTATTTACTATTGTTTTAAAAATGGATGAAATATTTAGGAATAATTCACCAAGGAGGTGAAACATACACACTGAAAACTACTTAACCATTTCTAAAAGAAATCCAAAATAAACAAATAAATCTAGTAGTCATGGACTGGAAATCACAGTACTCTATATTTCCAAGTTACTCAAAGTGTTCCACTGCTACTGCTGCTAAGTCACTTCAGTCGTGTCCGACTCTATGCAACCCCAGAGACGGCAGCCCGCCAGGCTCCCCCGTTCCTGGGATTCTGCAGGCAAGAACACTGGAGTGGGTTGCCATTTCCTTCTCCAATGCATGAAAGTGAAAAGTAAAAGTGAAGTCGCTCAGTCGTGTCCGACTCCTAGCGACCCCATGGACTGCAGCCTACCAGGCTCCTCCGTCCATGGGATTTTCCAGGCAAGAGTACTGGAGTGGGGTGCCATTGCCTTCTTCGGTTCCACAGATTTAATGAATTCATTATGAAACATACAATAGAAATGTTTGCAGAAATAGAAAAAACTTGCCAGAAGTCATAAAGCATCTCAAGGGGACCACAAACTGCAAAAATACTCTTCAATAAGTACAAAGATGAACGATGAAGGCCACCCTTTTTAAAATTTCAAGCCATATCATAATATAATCCAGATGGTGTAGTACTGGCATAAACACGGATTTATACACCAAGGGAAAAGAAGAGAATTTTCAGAAATAACCATTTGCATATATTTAAAATCTAATGACAAGGAGGCTAAGAAAACCCAGTGGAAAAAAGACAGCTGCCATAACAAATGGTGAATCTATGGGTTAAACAACGAAGAGGAAACCTCACCTGCATCAAAAGTAAAAACATCTCTGTGCCAAACCACAAAATGAAAACAGTGAAAAGACAAAATCTGAGGAATGAAGGCAATGACAGTGAATTTCCAGCTCTGAGACTTAGATTCATGTCACAGTTTCAAACAGATAATGGAATAGCACACTCTCTATCACTGATACTTGATTCTGAACTTTCCATCCCATTTCCAATCAAGATTTTGCAGTCAGTGACTCACTCACTTAGCTTCAATTACCTTAGAACAAATTTCCCTTTTAAGGTCTACTTCCAGATTTTACCAGGTACTATGCATGTTAATACCTGACCTCCACCCACAGCTTCTTAATCTTGATTGACAGAGAGCAGACTACACATCCAGAAGGACCAGAGGCAATCCCTGCTGCCCAACAGCACTGAGACCCCTTCTCAAACCTGTGGATGTGAAGCCCTGCCCAGGATGGTGCCCTCCACACAAGGTCCAAGCAACTAGGTCATGGGGAGATGGGATCTAAGTGGAGACGACAGGCCCTGAGGGAAATTCCCTGGTGAGTGTGCACGTACAGGTGTAAGGAAGGATACTTCAGTGTCAGAGATGACTAGTAAGTCCAAAGAAGGGATTTCAGGAAGGACAGACTGAGAATCAACTGAGAATATGATTTTACCTGAGAAAGAGCCATTCCTCTTTTCTTGCCTTTTTTCCTCCTCTTCCCAGCTTCTTCCTCAGACAATCTAAGTTTTTAGAAGTTGATCTGGCAAGTGGAAAACAGGCTGCTGAAGGCTTAGAATCAACATCCCCCCTTCGTTTGCCACAACCACAAAAACAGGAAGACCTCACTATGTGGATCAGTCCTTTGATGTCCACTGCCTCAGGAGGGATGCTGTTTCTGCCCTCCTATTTATTCCCTCCCACCTGTCCTGCCCCACTCACAACTTGTTTCTCCTCTTGCTGCTCTTCTCCCCACCCCCACCCTTCTAATTGTCCTAAACATCTATACTGCTGCTACTGCTACTGCTAAGTCACTTCAGTCGTGTCCGACTCTGTGTGACCCCATAGACAGCAGCCCACCAGGCTCCCCCGTCCCTGGGATTCTCCAGGCCATCTGCCTCTTTCTTTCTCCAACTCTGCTCCCTCTCTGCCTTCTAGTCACTCCCCTTCTTTCCCTGTTACACTCCCACTCTGGGGCACTCCAGGTGTCTAGGCTTACTTCCTTCTTTTCTCTTCTAGTCAACACCTATCCTTGTTTCTCTCCTAGGATTGAAAGGTGGTTGTTGAATCACGACGCCNTCTGCCTCTTTCTTTCTCCAACTCTGCTCCCTCTCTGCCTTCTAGTCACTCCCCTTCTTTCCCTGTTACACTCCCACTCTGGGGCACTCCAGGTGTCTAGGCTTACTTCCTTCTTTTCTCTTCTAGTCAACACCTATCCTTGTTTCTCTCCTAGGATTGAAAGGTGGTTGTTGAATCACGACGCCAGGATTCTTGGCCCTCGGAGGAGAATTCAATCCGGGGCCAGAGACGAGGCTTGATCGCTCAGAGCTTTTGTGTAATAAAGTTTTTCGGCAATCTTGATTCCAGCTTGTGTTTCTTCCAGTCCATAGTAGATCTTAAATGAATAACTATAGATGTTACTGTCTAAAAAGTTGAAGAAGAGAATTGTATTGGTTTTCTGTTACTGCATAATACATTGTAAACCAAAAGGCTTTGTGGTTAAAACATTAAGTAAACATTATCCCACAGTGTCTATGGGTCAGGAATTAAAAAATGGCTTAGTTGAATAGTTCTGGCTCAGGATCTCTCATGAGGTTACAGCTGGGTGTTAGTTGAGGCAGCCAGTAATCTAAAGGCCTGATGGGCTAGAGGATCCGCTTTTAATGCAGCACATTCACATGACTGGCAAGTCAGGCTTGCTCTTGGCACAGAGGCCTCAGTTTTATTCCACATGAGCCTCTCCTCAGTGCTACTTGATTGTCCTTATAACAGGCCGTCAGTTTCTCACAGAGTGAGCCCTCTGAGAGAAGAAGGCTGATGCTGAAATACTTGTAATCTAGCATTAGAGGTCATGTGCTATCATGAACCTAGCGGTTATCATATATACTGAGAGGTGAGTCAGACAAAGACAAATACAGTATGTTAAGGCTTATATATGGATGTGAGAGTTGGACTGTGAAGAAGGCTGAGCGCCGAAGAATTGATGCTTTTGAACTGTGGCGTTGGAGAAGACTCTTGAGAGTCCCTTGGACTGCAAGGAGATCCAACCAGTCCATTCTAAAGGAGATCAGTCCTGGGTGTTCATTGGAAAGAATGATGCTAAAGCTGAAAACTCCAGTACTTTGGCCACCTCATGCGAAGAGGAAAAGACTCACTGGAAAAGACTCTGATGCTGGGAGGGACTGAGGGCAGGAGGAGAAGGGGACGACAGAGGATGAGATGGCTGGATGGCATCACTAACTCGATGGACGTGAGTGAACTCTGGGAGTTGGTGACGGACAGGGAGGCCTGGGGTGCTGCGATTCATGGGGTCGCAAAGAGTTGGACACGACTGAGCGACTGAACTGAACTGAACTGATGGCTTATATATGAAATCTAAAAGAATGATACAAATGAACTTATTTACAAAACAAAAAAGGACTCACGGACATAGAAAACAAACTATGGTTACTAGTGGGGAAGGGGCGGGGGAGGGATAAATTAGGAGTTTAGTATTAGCAGATGTATACTGCTATTTATAAAATAGATAAACAGCAGGGACCTACTGTATAGCATAGATAACTAGATTCAGTATTTTACGATAAACCATAATGCTGTTTGTGTGTGTATCTGAGTCATTTTGCTGTATATCAGAAACTAACTCAACATTGTAAATCAACTGTTCTTCAATGCAAGAAACAAGAACCCGCTGTCGTCTCTGCCGTACTCTTGGTAACACAAACAGCTGATTTTCAGTGTAGGTTGTGTGAGAGCATGATTGCTGAGAGGTGAGGATTACTGGTGTCATCTTGGAGGCTGGTGACCGCAGAGAGAAATAAGAAATAAATTGTTTTGTTTGTGGGAGAAGGTGTGTGTTTGCTTCTTTCCTTGCTGTGGGCCTCTAGTAGTTATCATGACAGATCTGCAAGCTAGTACTCCTTAATGACAAAATGCCCACTCTTAGCACACTATTTGATAATTGCTTGTCACTTTAACACTAGTTTTCAAATGGTAGAGTTAAAAGAACAATAAGACCACTGAACTGTAACCAAAAGAGTAGCTCTGCCCCAAATTTTTATTCTGCAGAGAATACTATTTTTAATTCTTTTGGTCATTTCTTTTACTAATTTCCTCCATATTATTAAATATCCTTGCTTATACAGCTGTTTCTAGAAACTTTTAAGTGCTGAAGGGAAAAATCCAGTTGAAAAGGAGAGGAAAGTTGAGAAAATTGTTAGACTCATCTCGAATGAGTCCGAACGTGTAACTGGGAATTGCATACAGAGCTCCTATAGAAAGTTGGCATTTCAGTTTGATCTTTCAGTTGATCTTTCAGTTTTAGACTTTGCTAACTTTTTACTGTAGAAAATGAGAATTTGGCACTTTTCTTCTGCATATATACCATGTACCTCTTCCTAGTATAGTTACAATTTTGGTTAAAACAATATTCAGTCAGTTCAGTTCAGTCGCTCAGTCATGTCCTATTCTTTGCGACCCCATGAATTGCAGAACGCCAGGCCTCCCTGTCCATCACCAACTCCCTGAGTTCACTCAAACTCATGTCCGTCAAGTCGGTGATGCCATCCAGCCATCTCATCCTCTGTCGTCCCCTTCTCCTCCTGCCCCCAATCCTTCCCAGCATCAGGGTCTTTTCCAGTGAGTCAACTCTTCTCATGAGGTAGCCAGAATACTGGAGTTTCAGCTTCAGCATCAGTCCTTCCAATGAACACCCAGGACTGATCTCCTTTAGAATGGGCTGGTTGGATCTCCTTGCAGTCCAAGGGACTCTCAAGAGTCTTCTCCAACACCACAGTTCAAAAGCATCAATTCTTAGGCGCTCAGCTTTCTTCCTAGTACAACTCTCACATCCGTACATGGCCACTGGAAAAACCATAGCCTTGAGTAGACGGGCCTTTGTTGGCAAAGTAATGTCTCTGCTTTTTACTGTGCTATCTAGGTTGGTTGTAACTTTCCTTCCAAGGAGTAAGTGTCTTTTAATTTCATTGCTGCAATCACCATCTGCAGTGATTTTGGTACTTATAACTATAAATATTCTCAACCAGTCCATGTAGTAAATGACAATTGCGTCTCGTTCCTCCCAGAACTTTGTATATGTTTTTTCTGTAATTAATGATTGTCTTTTTTTGTTTGCTTAGTTTTCTCTGTCCATATCAATAATTCATCTCCATGCTCTCCAGAAGAACTAAACTCCTGGTATAACCAAGTAATCTATCAGTGAATTTTTTTCCCCATCTCTTGGCAGCATACCATCTGGACTTCATTTTCTGCTGCATTTGAGGCTGACCACACTGTGGCTTACTTACAGTGTTACCCTGGAAGAGTCTTTGCTCTTTCCTATGTTAGACTGTTTCCTAAATTCCATGATTTTTTATTCTCCACTTCGTTATTTTATAGCCCATATTCTGATAGCTTCCTACAAAAGGGTGCCTGAGAAGTATGTTTTTGAGACCTTGACTAATTTTTTGTTTTTTTCATTTCTCACTGCTTGGCTTTTTTTTTTTTAAACTGATTTTGTATTGGAGTATGTATAGCTGATTAACAGTGTTGTGATAGTTTCAGGTGGACAGCAAAGGGACTCAGCCATATGGACATGTATCCATTCTCCCCCAAATTCCCCTCCCATCCAGGCTGCCAGGTAACACTGAGCAGAGTTTCCTGTGCTGTACAGAGACCTTGCCTAATTAATTGATAGTTTACCTGTTTACAGATTTCTAGGTGGAAAGTTACTTTCATGTGGAACTTTGAAGGGATTTTGCCTTCTGGTTTTCCACATCTCCCTTTTATTGCAGGCTATCCTGATGCCTCGTCTTTGTTTCTGATCGCCTTTTCCTTTTGTGGGCATTTAGTTCCGGCTTTCTCTGTTCTGCTCAGTCTGTTACCAGTCAATTAAGGACTCTCTTCCAAAATTTTGTTAGCTTTGCTTCTGTTTCTTTGTCCTTGTGGGTTTATAACTTTCTTTACTGTTAACCCTAGTGGATTTCAGGAGAGAGTGGAGATAATTACTGGTGTTTATTTTACCATATTTTGCTGTTAATCTGACGAAATGCTTTTTATGAAGATACTTGAAATAAATATTCCTGATGAGATTATTTTTCCAGAATTATTAACCAAAGTTAATTTTGTGTGTTGGCTTCTGTGATAATATTTTACTTCTTGTTATTTCCAAATGTTCTGTTGTAAAAATGTCCTCTCTGTAATTCCTCTTGGTTTGGGGGGTGCTTTGTTATTTTTTATGAGGAAAAATGGAAATGAATATTTGTTAAGTTCTTACTATTTGTCATATGTTTGTTTGAGGATTTTACCTGTACTAGATAGATGATGAAGTAAGGTATTTTTCACATCTGCTATGTAGCTGGCATCCCCATTTTAAATGAGAAAATGCATCAATTTGAGTCACTTTCCAAAAGTCATACCTATTGCAGATAGCAAAGAGTGGCTTTGAATTTAGTATTCCTGATTATGTAGCCCTTTATCCTCTTTACTTACAACTTTATTATGCTTTAATGTATGTGTGTTAAATTTTTCAAGCATAAAAATAGGGAGAAAACAGCATAATAACCCACCATGTGTTTGACAGTCAGCTGTCAACATTTGTCAATCTTTTGTTTCAGATATTCCAACCTTTAAAAAATCTGCAAACGTACTTCAGTATATATCTCTGATGTACAAAAGGACTTGTAACTAACAAATTTAACAGTAATTCTTTATTGTGCTCTAAAATCCAGTCCATATTCACATTTCTCTGGTTTAATGTGAATTCCCTGGTATAGATATATTCTTATATAACTATATAAATATATTCGTATATATTTATATAAGAGATATATAAATGTTGGTTTATTCACACAGTATCCAAATAGGGTCCACACATAGCACTTGGTCTTTGTGTTTCTTAAGTCTCTTTTAATCAAAATATTCATCCTCTCTCCTTTTTCCATGCCATTTGTATGTTGAAAAAAACAGGTTCTTTGTTCTGTAGAATGTACTACATTGTAGATTTGATTGCTTCTTCTGGTTTCATTTTATTGTTGTACTGTCTCCCATGTTTCTTGGTAACTGGATGTTTGATTAGATTCAGGTTTATTTATGTTTGTATTATTTTTGCAAAGAATATTTCATAGTTGGGGGCTTGTATTTCTTGTTATATCAAGAGGCATTTAACATCTATAATGTCCTACTTTTGGTGATGCTGAGTTGGGGTATAATTGTTCTCAGCTTGATCCATCCATTGTAAGTTCCCCATTCATATATTACCTCATGATTTTATCATCCACTTATGATCCTTATATAGATCTGTTATTTCATTAGATGCTTCACATCGGTGACTTTTCTAATTATATCACTGCCCTTCTACATTTATTAGCTGTAATTCTTCTATTACAAGAAACTTTCTCTTCTTAACTATTTTGTTACTTGAAATCAGGAAAAATGGAAATGACAATTTATTTTCCCCTCTTTGTCAGTTTTCAGAGTATGCTCTGTAGCAAAAGAGTCATTATGAACTAAGGGCTATTTATATATTTGATATATTTTAATGTGTTACAGTCATTACTCATTTTATTGCTCAGATTGACCCATTAGTGTCCCTATTAGTTTTTGATAACTTCTTTGGTTTCTGATACCAAATGTTCCAGGCTCATTTTGTGCATGTCTTTTCCCAAATATGGAACCAGTCATTTCTCTAAGGAACTCTTTTTTTTTTTAATGGGAAATAGTATTTAGAAACAGCAGGCTGAGTTGCTAGCAGTTCATTACTATTGGATTGTCATCGTTTTAGGCATTTTCATTGATCAGAGGTAAGCAGTACATGTTCTTTTTAAAGAAAAAAATCATGAATTTGTACTGATGATACAAATTAAAATGTAAGGTTTTTTCTTTCTTTTTTAACTTAGCTACTCTGATTTTACACTTGTGTCATTACTCTCAGATCTTGGTTCCCAACCATAGTAACAATGGTAAAAAGAAAGTAACTTTTTACTTTCTTCCCATATATATGAGAGTTTCAAAATTGCAGATGTCAGTACTAATGACTGAATATAATTTTTTGTTTGTGGGTCTTTTTGCCCCTAGTATATGTCCTGCTAGGTAGGTGCAACCAAAATACTGTGTGGAATACATACTGAGTTTTTTTAGTTTATCTTTTCATTATTCTTTCTGGGGCAGGGGATGTACATTATTACATTTTTAATATATAATTTAAATTATATATAATACACTTAAATTATATAATTTTTAATTTTATATTTAATACAATCATATTCTTATACTTTTTTACTCTTACTGTAAAGGCATATGTTATAAACATGGTTTTGCATTAATTTTCACTTAATGATATAGTCTGGAGATCACTTCTTAGCATTTAGAGATTATCATTCCTTTAAACAGCTGCATAGTTATCTATTGTGTGGGTTACCGTGGCTTAGCATAATTCCTTAGTTTCATACTGATTCAGTCTTTCCTTTCAGTACTAAGGAAATACTTTCAAGTGGCAAAATCTGTTGTGAGGATTTAATGTGATCAAAAATTTTTTAAATATTGAAATTTAGTTCTCTCTAGTATTCTTAAACTAGTAATCAACAGTTAAATGACAATTTTCATGAAATTAATTTTGGTCACCTAAACACCCTGATTTATTTTTAAACCTTAACTATTTTTGATAATGATTCTTTTAAATTTATTACAAACTAACCATTTTTTAACATAATAGGAATGTTTTCATTATTGTATTTATTCTAATTATCTGTGCTTTTCAGTTTTTCTGTGTCTTTCCTGAATTAAGTATTTGTCAATCTTATATGCAGCTCTTGTGTAAAGGTTTTCTTTAAATAATTAATCTTTCAGTTATTTTATTAAAGTATAGGTGAAGGCTTTATCTCTGCTTTTTCAGGGCCTCAGCTTACATATAGGAAAGTCAAATTTATAGAAAGCCTCATATTAACAAGAATGGTGTTTCACTTCCTGTTTCCTGGACTAAAAACTTTTTTTATATTTTTATATTTCCAGTATTTTGTTGGTTTCAGGTATACACAGAGTGATTCAGTTATATATATGTTTCAGATTATAATCCATTGTAGTTTATTATATGATATTGAATATAATTCCCTGTACTCTACAGCAAATCCTTATTTCTTATTGACTAAAATTTTTTTTAATTGAGAAACAATACATCTGTGTCTTTACCTGACACAGGTGTATTGCTATTATAATTTTTACAATATGTAGTTAAGATTATTCCCTTATTAATAGTAATATTTTCTCTTGAATCAGATGTTCTGCCTTACTCAATACGGGTCCTCTTGGAAGCTGCTGTGCGAAATTGTGATGGCTTTTTAATGAAAAAAGAAGATGTTATGAACATTTTAGACTGGAAAACCAAACAGAGCAATGTTGAAGTGCCCTTTTTCCCTGCCCGTGTTCTTCTTCAAGATTTTACGTGAGTAGTAGGTTTATTTTTCATGATGAATTTTCAGAGAATTTTCTTTCTAGAATCATACTCCTAGATGTCTCTTAATTGTGAAGATTCATTTATAAATTTTAAAATTTCCCTTCTCTAAACTAAAGCTTCAGCAATATGTGAACCATGAACTTCCAGATGTTCAGGCTGGTTTTAGAAAAGGCAGAGGAATCAGAGATCAAATTGCCAACATCCGCTGGATCATGGAAAAAGCAAGAGAAGTTCCAGAAAAACATCTGTTTTCTGCTTTATTGACTATGCCAAAGCCTTTGACTATGTGGATCACAATACACTGTGGAAAATTCTGAAAGAGATGGGAATACCAGACCACCTGACCTACCTCTTGAGAAACCTATATGCAGGTCAGGAAGCAACAGTTAGAACTGGACATGGAACAACAGACTGGTTCCAAATAGGAAAAGGAGTACGTCAAGGCTGTATATTGTCACCCTGCTTATTTAACTTCTATGCAGAGTACATCATGAGAAAGGCTGGGCTGGAAGAAGCACAAGCTGGAGTCAAGATTGCTGGGAGAAATATCAATAACCTCAGATATGCAGTTGACACCACCCTTATGGCAGAAAGTGAAGAGGAACTAAAAAGCCTCTTGATGAAAGTGAAAGAGGAGAGTGAAAAAGTTGGCTTAAAGCTCAACATTCAGAAGATCATGGCATCTGGTCCCATCACTTCATGGGAATAGATAGGGAAACAGTGTCAGACTTTATTTTTGGGGGCTCCAAAATCACTGCAGATGGTGATTGCAGCCATGAAATTAAAAGACACTTGCTCCTTGGAAGGAAAGTCATGACCAGTCTAGATAGCATATTGAAAAGCAGAGACATTACTTTGCTAACAAAGGTCCATCTAGTCAAGGCTATGGTTTTTCCGGTGGTGATGTATGGATGTGAGAGTTGGATTATGAAGAAGGCTGAGCGCTGAAGAATTGATGCTTTTGAACTGTGGTGTGGGAGAAGACTGTTTAGAGTCCCTTGGACTGCAGGGGATCCAACCAGTCCATTCTAAAGGAAATCAGTCCTGGGTGTTCATTGGAAGGACTGATGCTAAAGCTGAAACTCCAATATTTTGGCCACCTTGAGCTAAGAGTTGACTCATTGGAAAAGACTCTGATGCTGGGAGGGATTGGTGGCAGGAGGAGAAGGGGACGACAGAGGATGAGATGACTGAATGGCATCACTGACTCGATGCACATGAGTTTGGGTAAACTCGGAGTTGGTGATGGACAGGGAGGCCTGGTGTGCTGCAATTCATGGGGTTGCAAAGAGTTGGAGACGACTTAGCCACTGAACTGAAACTAAAGCAATTTGTCTCACTTGTGAAGTAAGTCAGAGCAGGAGAAATACCGTATGACATCCCTTATAAGTGGCATCTATGAAGAAATTATACAAATGAACTTAGAAGCAGTCTCAACAGACTTAGAGAACAAACTTACAGTTGCTGAGGGGAAGAGATAGTGAGTTTGGGATGGACATATGCACACTGCATGTTTGAAATGGATAATCAGTAAGGACCTACTGTAAAGCACATGAAACTCTGCCCAATGTTATGTGTAATCTGGATGAGGGAAGTTTGGGGGAATGGATATATACATACACACATGCATGTGTGTGTGTGTGTATATATATATATATATCCCTTCACTGTTCTCTCCATTGTTAATTGGCTATATTCCAATGCTAAATTAAAAGTATTTTCAGAAAATTAGACGCTTATTTTCCTGTAGCCATTTATTTTAAAAACTGCTTCTACCTAACTGCCTGTTCGTCATTGCAGTAGGCTACTTGTCCTAGCCAATAGGCTTCTCAGACTTAATATATCCTAAACGTCATTGCCCAGTCCCCTCACTCATTCCTTTTCAGGTTTTTTCTTTCATAGTGAATGATGCTCTTTAGAGCAAAAATCTAGAAGTTAACCTTCCTTCTGCTCTTTCCTTCATACGTAATCCAGTCTATCAGCAGGTTCTGTGAGCTTTACCTTTGAAGTACACATGTCCTGAATCCAAACGCTTTTTACCATCTACACCTCCGTTGTTCTGATTCTAACCCCATTCTCACTTACCTGGACTATGACGATAATAGTCTCTGAGCAAGTATCCCTGCTTCCACACTTGGAATGGATAGTTTTATCTTTTCGCAGTAGATGAAGTGACTTGGTTAAACTGTTGATAAAGGTCATATCATTCCTCCATTCTCCAGTAGGCTTCCGTCACACAGTAAAATCTGAAGTCTTTCCCATAGCTTGAAGGACTTTTCCTGATTTGGGTGTCTAAGAATTATTTATTGGAAGACTTAATCATTAGCTGAGTTTTGAAGAAGGCATAGGAGTTAGCTAGACAAATAAGAACATTTTCTTTACCCACTCACCTGTATCTGGTTAGTATGTTACTTCTCTGTGTACCCTATGTATGCTGCTACTGTAGTACTTAAAATACTCTTCTGTAATGCTACTGTATCTTTCCTACAAATTCCTTGAGAACAGTTACTCGCCCTTATTTATTTAGCCTTGTACCATTGGTGTCCAGCACCTCAAAATCATTTGGTAAATGCTTGTTATATAGCTGGCTGGAGATATGTATGCAGATATAGATCTATCTGTAGATTCCTCTGTTTAGTGAATAACTTTGGAGACAAGGCACTGGGAGTGAAGGGGCTGGAGCTGGGGAGAAGGGATGGGATATCTTAAAATTTAAGACAAGAAAAAGGACTCCATCAGCAGTTTCCTTGAAGTTGTCTTTGCCTCTAAGAATCATCTGTTGTATTATCTTTGGCACATTACCTTTTAGCACTCAAGTTCTCAGATAATATTTAATATTCTCATTAAACTAAGCTACATATAACTTTGGATACATTATCAAACATGAATGCAAACTAAAAGGATACTTTCTAAATTTAAAAATGAATAAATGCATATTGGTCACTTGAGCATATATACAAAAAGACTTAGAAGTTGGTTGCTCCTTGTTTTTTAGTGGAATACCGGCAATGGTGGATTTTGCTGCTATGAGGGAGGCAGTGAAAACTCTTGGAGGTGATCCTAAGAAAGTCCATCCTGCCTGTCCGACAGATCTCACGGTTGACCATTCCTTGCAAATTGACTTCAACAAATGGTACTTTAATACGGATATTTATAAAAACAGACATGCAAGTTGACTGCCAGCCAGTCCACTAGGAGTATATGGTATAGAGGAAACAGAATAGAGATAATTTGTTCCAGAGTAAAGTTTGCGACATTTAGTACTGACTAATATACAAAAAGAAAAACTGGTGAAAATTGATGGATTGGTGAAATTTATATTTAACTACGTCTGAGTTTAAAGTGATTTTCCTATTTGTGTATTTTGCTGCCATTTTTATAGAAATGTACAAGCTTAGAACCTGTTTTTCAAAGAGTGAGTATCTGAATAAAGCCTTCATTGCCTTTTTGTTTTTTAATTTCCCTTCCAGAGAGACTCTAAAGATATGAGCCATGGATGTCTTTAATTATATTAAATTGGTGATTGGAAACACTGAGCTTAGTACTGTTGTATTTTCCTTCCACTGAAATAAATTTTCTTATATTTACATGATCCTTCTGATCTAAATCAAACTAGAGAAGACATGATTATGTTTTCATGCACCAGCTTATTTAGTTTCCCTGGAGTAATGGAATAAGACAATTTATTAAAGTTTTTCTGTAGGTTAAACTCTGGATCCCAGTTTCTTTTAAGTTGTTAGATGGGGGAAAAGATCAGTTTTGCTACTTGCCAAAAATTATCGTAGGAAAATGATTTTAATGGCACTTAGAATTATTTTTTTAATCGTCATAAATTAACTCCCCTCCTTCTTTTTGTAATCTGAGATTTGCTTTTGAAACCTGATTTAAATGATACTTTAACCTTTGAATAACATTCAGTTGTTACTTCCAGATAGCATTGCTTGTGTGTGCTTTTTGAAGAGCTAAATTTCTGTCACTTTTAAATGGTTTTATTTTGTCTCTTTTTTTTTTTGAAATGATAGTGCAATACAGAATGCTCCAAATCCTGGAGGTGGGGACCTACAGAGAGCAGGAAAGCTCTCGCCACTTAGAGTGCAGCCTAAGAAGCTTCCCTGCAGAGGCCAGACTACCTGCCGAGGATCGTGTGATTCTGGAGAACTAGGCCGGAACTCAGGAAAATTTTCTTCACAGATTGAAAACACACCCATCCTATGTCCTTTTCATTTGCAACCAGTGCCTGAGTATGACATGTTTTTTAACATATTTGTTAGTGCCAAGTTATTTTTCAGTTCTCCTTCTCCTCCTGATCCCAGTTACATTGCCTTCATATTTATTTATTGTGCTTCCTGTTATACTGAAAGAAGCAAAGATAATTAAAATGGTAGTCTCCAAATACCATAATCTATTTCTGTTTCTTTAAGAATTTTCTATAAATATATTTAATTTTTGTAACTAATATAGGCAGAGATATATCTTAAACTGAGTTTTATTTTAGTGAATCTATGTCATTCATTCACATGCTCATTATTCATTCACATTTCTTTTGTAGAAATCCCTACTTATATTTTTAGCTTTATTTTCCTTCTAGGAGATTTCTTATTCTTTCTTATTACACTGGGACCTCTGTGTTAAGAATATTCTCATTATCACATGTCACAGACTTACTGAGCTGTTTTAGATAAGCAGTTTCCTAAATGGTACCATCAGTTCAGTTCAGTCGCTCAGTCGTGTCCGACTCTGCGACCCCATGAATCGCAGCACGCCAGGCCTCCCTGTTCATCACCATCTCCCATAGTTCACTCAGACTCAGTGTCCATCGAGTCTGTGATGCCATCCAGCCATCTCATCCTCGGTCATCCCTTTCTCCTCCTGCCCCCAACCCCTCCCAGCATCAGAGTCTTTTCCAGTGAGTCAACTCTTCGCATGAGGTGGCCAAAGTACTGGAGTTTCAGCTTTAGCATCATTCCTTCCAAAGAAATCCCAGGGTTGATCTCCTTCAGAGTGGACTGGTTGGATCTCCTTGCAGTCCAAGGGACTCTCAAGAGTCTTCTCCAACACCACAGTTCAAAAGCATCAATTCTTCGGTTCTCAGCCTTCTTCACAGTCCAACTCTCACATCCATACATGACCTCATGGAAAGTAGTAAACCAGCCTGGAAAAGAATCCTATTCTTAAGAGTTGGTTAAATTTCCTACTATGTAATTCTTTCAAAGTCATAAAAGCTCTGTTATATGTTTTCATATGCTATAAAGTTTGCAAAGTCTTCAAGAGTTATGTTGTTTGTCCCATTGTTATACTGTCAGATCTTTTAAAGGTTAGTTAAAAATAACTTAGACTTTTTCAGGTTTAAAAAATTATCAAATTTAAGGTATAGGTTAAGGATATTATGAACGCATATTTCATCATAATTGCCAGATAGTAACATTTAAGTCATTTGTCCCTAAACTGGATCTTTCAAGTTCTAGATGGTTCTCAGTTTTGTGGTCGGTATTGTTATAAAACCTTGGGTTATAAGTGACCTCAGATGCTTTTCATAAGAATTGAATATAATCTTTGGGTCCTTTGCTATGTCAGTTCTATGTTAAGTACTGTATTTCTCTTACCTAATTTTCCTGGTTTTTAGGGACTTGTTGAACTTTTGAGATTGTTGTCTCTTGTTTAGAAATTAATTTTCTGAAAAGGAAAATGATTAAAAAATCCATTGATTTTTCTTGGTTATCTTTTTATAAATGGTATGAAGCCCTAAGGTGGTATGTTTTTATTTCTAAAAATCCATTCTGGTGTAACATTTCTGTTTAATTTTAACTCTGAATTGCAAAATATTAAGACTAGATGGTGTTTCTCGCTGTATGAAAATAGTAACTCTTTTCACATGCTTAAATGCATCAATGAAGTATTATAGACAAAAAATGGAGGGGTAGAGAGTTCAGAGCATACATCTGGCACTTGAAATCACTGTTTAATTTGGAGTCAGGTTATGAGCTAATAAATGTTTGTTTAGTACTTTGTAGCTTACATGTACTATGGAAAGGTAAAATAATTGGAATGGCTCTAGAAAGCTTTGTTCCCTGAGGTCCTAAGAAAAATCTCATTAAGATCTGCTATGGCTTCAGATGATCACTCATCAATGAATTATTAATCTTTGTTTTAAAAAAAGTTGACAATTAAACAACTATAATTATCTGGACCCTGGAGGACATGTATAATTTAGGTTATATTGATATTCTAGTCAACATTTAATCACCAGCTGGGAGATGAAATAAACAACTTAAAGCTGTTAGAAATCATTTTTTTTTAAATATCTAGTAGATAAAAATAGCTTCCTAAAAATGGTAGTATGTTTACTGCTTGGCAGTGAATTGTTTTATCTCTTAGTTTAAATTTATATAAAATATAATCCATGTAAACTAACCTACAACTTTACATAAAGTAGAACCTTCCATTTGTGGTGGGATGAATATAAGATTTTTGCCCAAAACTGTTTTTAAACTTATAAAATGATGTTTGTCACTGCTGCATAGTGATAATCAACAGTCATCTCCTAGTTAAAGTGGTGTAAGCATCAAGTGGGTGGAAACATACACGCTTTTTTTATATTCATTAATGTAACTACTCTCCTTTTTCCTTGCACTAGAAAATCCAACAAAGCTTACCATGCTACTTTTAATATTTTAGCCAAATCTCACAGTGATGCATATTAAGTACAATTTGGGACACTGGTGTGGACGTGGCTTAAATATTAAGCCCTTGCAATAGCTTTCTGATCTTATTTAAAACAGAACTTCATTGCTGAAAATAACTGNATTTGAAGGCAGGAGGAGAAGAGGACCACAGAAGCTGAGATGTTGGATGGCATCACCGACTCAATGGACACGAGTTTGAGTAAACTCCAGGAGTTGTTGATGGACAGGGAGGCCTGGCGTGCTTCAGTCCATGGAGCTGCAAAGAGTCAGACATGACTGAGCAACTGAACTGAGCATGGCCCTGTCCATTAGAACAAGACCATTTCCTCTCAGTCAGTCTCTCCCATCAGGAGGCTTCCGCCTCTTATCCTTCTGCATCAGAGGGTAGACAGACTGAAAAGAACAATACAATTATTAGGATCACAAAAATCCAAAACTCTGACCATTCCAAACACTGGCAAGAATGTGAAGAACAGTAAGACTCATTAATTGTTGGTGATAATGAAAAGTGGTAAAGTCAATTTGAAAGACAGTTTGGTGGTTTCCTACAAAATTAAATATATTTCTTACCACATGATCCAACAACTGTGCTTGTTATTTACCTGAATAAGTTAAAAACTTATGTCTAAACAAAAACTCACAGATGGATTTTTGTAGCAGCTTTATTCACATCACCAAAACTTGAACACAACCAAGATGTCCTTTAATAAGTTAACATATAAATAAGTTATCATACATCCAGACAATGGAATCCTATTCAGCAATAAAAATAAGTGAGCCATCAAGCCACAAAAACACATGGGGACACCTTTGAATGCATTTTATTAAGTAAAAGAAGTCAATCTGAAAAGACTTGTATGATTTCAGCTATAACCATCTGGAAAAGGCAAAACTGGCGAATAAAGAGATCTGTGGTTTCCAAGGGTTAGGAAGCAGTGTGGTGTGAAAAGGCAGAGCACAGAGGATTTTTATATCAGTGAAAATACTTTGAATTATTCTATAATGTTGGTTACAAGTCATTATACATTTGTCCAAACCCACAGAATGTACACCACCAAGAGAGAACCTTAACGTAACCTGGGGACTCTCAGTAGAAATGATACATAACAAATGTACTACTCTGTTCCTATTCAGCAATAAAAATAAGTGAGCCATCAAGCCACAAAAACACATGGGGACACCTTTGAATGCATTTTATTAAGTAAAAGAAGTCAATCTGAAAAGACTTGTATGATTTCAGCTATAACCATCTGGAAAAGGCAAAACTGGCGAATAAAGAGATCTGTGGTTTCCAAGGGTTAGGAAGCAGTGTGGTGTGAAAAGGCAGAGCACAGAGGATTTTTATATCAGTGAAAATACTTTGAATTATTCTATAATGTTGGTTACAAGTCATTATACATTTGTCCAAACCCACAGAATGTACACCACCAAGAGAGAACCTTAACGTAACCTGGGGACTCTCAGTAGAAATGATACATAACAAATGTACTACTCTGTTTTGGGATGCTGATAGCGGAAGAAGCTATGAATTTGTGGAGGCTGAGAGTATATGGGGACTCTGTACTTCCTGCTAAATTTTCCTATGAACCTGAAACAGCTTCAAAAAATAAAGTCTATTTAAATAAATCAAGAATCTTTAAAGTAACACTTAATGGGCATTTGTATTTAGCATTTTCCCAAACACAGTTGTAACACCATGTTCCAGGAAGGTTAAAAATAGCTTATGGCCTAGACTTGGAGCCCTGCAAAGGCCTAAATTCCCATATGGATATAGTTCATGGTCATATGATTTAGAAGCTTAGTAGCCAAATATGTTAAAATCAGCAGGATTACCTTAAATCACTGTTCTCTACCATCTGCTACCCAATGAAAAGGTAATCATCAGTTTTACTATGAGTTACTTTAAGTAATGATCTCTGACCTCTCTCAAATTCTTCACATAAGTAATATTTACTGGTTTTTCTAAAAATCTAAGTAGATAAAATAAAATCCTAAATAGATAAAAGCAGATTAGAAATCATCTAATTCCCATATTTTAGTTTTGGTAAATGAGACCTA
Source organism: Oreotragus oreotragus (assembly GCA_006410675.1). Lineage (NCBI taxonomy): Eukaryota > Metazoa > Chordata > Mammalia > Artiodactyla > Bovidae > Oreotragus > Oreotragus oreotragus. Next base: position 241,147 of record SJYX01019312.1, on the reverse strand, counting down.
AAAAAGGAAGTGATATGTTCAAGGTCACACAGTGATTTAAGGCAGAAATGAAAACAAAATCTGACTCCCAGGCTAGGATACTTTGCTATGACTGTCTTTAAAATGATCTCAGCATCTGGAAATTAAAACCAGACATTAGTACACAGTATTCTAATCTATAGATCCCCAGGGTACAACTAGTAATAACAATGTAGCTATATAAAGAGATGATTTGTATTGGTTTGGTTTTATCACTTATGTAAAACTTTACAACTCAAATATTTTAGGAAAAGAAATAGTGCAAGGGCGAACAAAGTAAAGCATGCCAATCAGACTTCTGTCCCTAAGAGCCCAACCATGTAAACTTTTAAATGATAGCTCAGGTATAACTTTCAGAGTAGTTTTATATTGGCTGTTTTTTCCTCTGAATACAAATACCATTATCCATTAACTAAAAAGAATATTTGATAGAAAATTACATATTTTCAACCAATGTTCTGAGTATCAAATTTGCTGTGTTTAAAGTGAACAGCAAAATAGGCAAAGCTTTATATAACCTGCAATACCTATTGATTTTATTAAATTACTAATATTCACTGTGAATAATATTAAGCAAAAATGAAAAAAGTTACCTTTTGAGTTATCTTTACAAAGAAAAGAGTTGTTACTCAGATGAAGGTGGAAGAGGTCAGATTTTCTCTTGGTAAATACATGATGTTGATGGATGTCATTTTCATATAGAAAAGCATTCTGATAATCACGAAATGTGTGGCTTTCATGTTTAGGGACAAACAAGAGAACATAGTTGAAAGAAATTATATATAAAAATGTTAAAATACTCAGCTTATTGAAATAAATATAGTAATTTACTTATTATAAATTAATAAATTATAAATAAATAAAAATAAATTTTAAATAAATTTTAACACTCAGCTTATTAAACTAAATATAGTAAAACCTTAAGGAAATAGGGTTATTCACATTAATTTAATACTTGTTTCAACTTACTGTAGATGCATTCTAAAACAGCAAGTACCTTAACAGTATTATGAATTTAAAAGAAATAGGCAACTGAAACAAATCTGCTTTAACTGCAAAGTTTTCATTGAACATTTCTTTTTTAAAAAATAGTCTAAAGTAAGTTTAATTTCTTATGGTCTTTCTTCTAAAAATGAAGAGATATCTTTCAGTCTCATCAAGCTGATGAAAACAAGATTTTATTGCTTAAATAAACTTTTTATTTGTTCATCATGACTAGATGGGTTCAAAAGCCTTATGTGGTATTTATATCACAATTTTAATGATGATTACCATGTACAAGCATAGTTAAAACTGAATAACACTTTCTATAAGTTGAATTTAATAACACTTGATATTATGTAAGCTCTACATGGTAGTGGGTGGGTTAATCACTAATTCGTGTCTCTTTGTGACCCCGTGGAATGTAACTGCCAGGCTCCTCTGTCCATTGGAATTTCCAGGTGAGAATACTGGAGTGGGTTGCCATTTCCTTCACGAGGGGATCTAGCCCACCCAGAGAGGGAACCTGCATTTCCTATTTTGCAGGTGAGCTCCTGCATTGCAGTCTGATTCATTACTGCTGAGCCCACCAGGGAAGCTGCAAGCTCTACATAGCACCACCATAAAAACTCATGGATTATGCTTGACCAAAAAGGTTCTTTTGTGTCATATATGATCCTTTATGACTTTTCTAGAAAAGGAGCTCTGTGGGCACCTCCAAACCCAATATGCAAAACCATTGCCAAACCATAATCAGTAACTCTCTCTGCCTTGCCGAACACCGAGGTCAAGGGACAGGCTTGTGATAAAATATATAAAAGAATCAAATTAGAGAGTAGAGATGCTATACTTCCTTAGGTTTGTAGTAGTGCATATAAGTATAAACCTCTTACCTACAGACCAGAATCTGGTTGTCTCCTGCCAAAAGCACATTTTATCTGGGTCTATGTGTCCAAAGTGAAAGTGAAAGTTGCTCAGTCCTGTTCAACTCTTTGCGACCCCATGGACTGTAGCCTGCCAGGCTCCTCTGTCCATGAAATTCTCCAGGCCAGAATACTTTCAGGTCCAAGGGCATCACTTAGGCCCACTGCTGTTCCAAAATACTGACAGGGGCCTAAGGTGATCTGAACATATAAACAAAGAATCGGTGTAGGGGCTACCTAATAGAAGCTTCATTCTGCTGTTTACCCAACTTAATACTTTGCAGTCAAAACACCTGAAATCCTAGCCAAGATTTCAACAGCAGAGAGGACTTGGAATAATTTATATATTACTAGTAGATACAGCAAGATGTTATTTTTCATTCAGAAATGACAAAAATTTTTTTAAAGTCACAACCTGAATCATTATAATTCATTTATTTATCACACAGTAAAATCTACCTAAGAAGTATTCTATAGTTTGGAGGCTTTTTTTTTGGTCTCTCAACCTAATCATTAGTATACATTTTTATTTAGGGTTCATAACAAACTGAAGAGTATCTTTGCAGAAAGTAAGAAAGTTTATATGAAATATATAAGACTTGGTCAGTCACTTCAAATAATGACAATTCCTAAATGAGGCATCTATTAAATAATCCAGATGTTAGGTAAAGCATAAACATATAATTATAGATAATTTTCTAATTATTGAAGGCTGATAAATATTAGTAATATTGTGTGCTATGCGCAGTCATGTCTGACTTTCTGCAACCCCATGAACTACAGCCCTCCAGGCTCTTCTGTCCATGGAATTTCCCAAGCAACAATAGTGGAGTGGGTTGCCATTTCCTTCTGCAGGAGATCTTCCCGACCCAGGGCTTGAACCTGTGTCTCCTGCATCTCTTGCACTGCAGGCAGATTCTTTACCACTGAGCCACCAGGAAAACCCAGTAATACTGTACCCAAATTTAAAGATGGCTTAAGTAAAATGTATTCTAACATTAAATTCATATACTTTTTATGTTGTGAACTTCTCAAAAGATAGGAAAATTTTTGTGAGTGTTTAACAAGCATCAAAAGTGAATTAGAAAGATCTTACCTTTGTTGACTGTCTGCATCTGCTAACTCAACTTTATAAGGCATGGCATTTCCTGGTTCTTCAAATTCCACTTCATAAGTCTTCTTAAACGGATGTTGTATAATATTAGTATGTTCAGCTAATTTATGATACATTAACCAGCTAACATTCACAGCATTTATAGAATTTTTCTTCTCACAAAAAATGTCATAAACTCACTGACTATATGCCAAAGACTGCTCAAACTACGGCACAATTGCACTCATCTCACATGCTAGTAAAGTAATGCTCAAAATTCTCCAAGCCAGGCTTCAGCAATACGTGAACCATGAACTCCCTGATGTTCAAGCTAGTTTTAGAAAAGGCAGAGGAACCAGAGATCAAATTGCCAACATCCACTGGATCATGGAAAAAGCAAGAGAGTTCCAGAAAAATATCTACTTCTGCTTTATTGACTATGCCAAAGCCTTTGACTGTGTGGATCCCAATAAACTGTAGAAAATTCTGAGAGAGATGGAAATACCAGACCACCTGATCTGCCTCTTGAGAAACCTATATGCAGGTCAGGAAGCAACAGTTAGAACTGGACATGGAACAACAGACTGGTTTCAAATAGGAAAAGGAGTACGTCAAGGCTGTATATTGTCACCCTGCTTATTTAACTTCTATGCAGAGTACATCATGAGAAATGCTGGAATGGAAGAAACACAAGCTGGAATCAAGATTGCTGGGAGAAATATCAATAACCTCAGATATGTAGATGACACCACCCTTATGGCAGAAAGTGAAGTGGAGCTAAAAAGCCTCTTGATGAAAGTGAAAGAGAGTGAAAAAGTTGGCTTAAAGCTCAACATTCAGAAAATGAAGATCATGGCATCCGGTCCCATCACTTCATGGGAAATAGATGGGGAAACAGTGGAAACAGTGTCAGACTTTATTTTTTTGTGCTCCAAAATCACTGCAGATGGTGAATGNAGTTGGCTTAAAGCTCAACATTCAGAAAATGAAGATCATGGCATCTGGTCCCATCACTTCATGGGAAATAGATGGGCAAACAGTGGAAACAGTGTCAGACTTTATTTTGGGGGGCTCCAAAATCACTGAAGATGGTGATTGCAGCCATGAAATTAAAAGATGCTTATTCTTTGGAAGAAAAGTTATGACAAACCTAGATAGCATATTCAAAAGCAGAGACATTACTTTCCTGACTAAGGTCCATCTAGTCAAGGCTATGGTTTTTCCCGTGGTCATGTATGGATGTGAGCATTGGATTGTGAAGAAGGCTGAGCACCAAAGAATTGATGCTTTTGAATGTGGTGTTGGAGAAGACTCTTGAGAGTCCCTTGGACTGCAAAGAGATCCAACCAGTCCATTCTGAGGGAGATCAGCCCTGGGATTTCTTTGGAAGGAAGGATGCTAAAGCTGAAACTCCAGTACTTTGGCCACCTCATGCGAAGAGCTGACTCACTGGAAAGGACTCTGATGCTAGGAGGGATTGGGGGCAGGAGGAGAAGAGGACGACAGAGGATGAGATGGCTGGATGGCATCACTGACTGGATGGACGTTGAGTCTGAGTGAACTCTGGGAGCTGGTGATGGACAGGGAGGCCTGGGGTACTGCGAGTCACGGGGTCGCAAAGAGTCGGACACAACTCAGCGACTGAACTGATAAACATTATAACTTGGATATTCCACTGTCACAGAAAACCTAACTAATCCCAAAAGAAACTCATCTTGCCCAACTTCTGTGTTCTACCAATTGGCTTCTTTATCCAGTGTTAAGGTTAATGGCTTGTTTTCTCTCTGACATAAACAACAGAGTCATCTTTGACTCTGCTCTTTCACCTCTAACTGGAAAACTGCTACTGTTAGGTAAAGACGACCAGGACACCGAAAAGAGTGTCCAACAGGCTTTAATGGCGAAGAGCTCCCAACCCGAACGAGGCAGGTCGAGGAAGTCTGCGCTGGACCGTGTTGGGGGTGGTTTTTATATGTTTGTTGCGAGGATGGTCAGGCTAGATGGACGGGGGTTTGGATAGGTCGCCAGGCCGAGGCGTCGCGGGCTAACAGGTCCTTCTACGCGGCTGGGGTGGGGCGGCTTTAGCTGGCGAAGTGTGCCCTCACTGGTCCCCGGGATCTGGGAGTCTCCTTCCGTTAGGGACCTCCCCCGCCGGCGGGAGGGAGGGGAGGGGCGGCCCATCATGGGCCCCGGGGTCCGGCCTTATAGCTACAAGTTACTTCGTTTTCTTTTTAGATGAAACCTTTCTCCACTTTTGTCACAGTAATAATCCAAACTCCACTTCACCTCATGTTACTGCAGTTGTGTGGGGACAACTCCTGCCTCCACTTTTAATACTGTTAGATTCATGTTTAGGGTAGTATTAGTACAAAAAAAAAAATCAGCCTATTATCGATATATTTTCTCCCTTCTCAAGAACCTACAGTGACTTCCCATTATAAATCATATCAAGTCCCAAGTTCTCAGCTCCATTATCTGATTCCACCCTCCCCATTCAGATTCACTTCTCATCACTCCCTATTGCTCTAAATGTTAAAATCTCTTTCTTTCTCTGTCTCTTTCCAGAAAGCTATTTTCCACCTGTCCTCTCCCCTCCCTCTTAACCTCAAAAGTGATCATCTGTTTGGTTTTGCTAGCAGATCTTTTCTGCTAACATAAATGGGGACTTAGAAACTTAGGAGATGCTTGTTAAAAGACCATTAGTCTAGGTGTACAGCACACAAGGATTTGTAAAGGAGGGAAGAGGCAAATACAACCTGACAGTTAGGGCTTCCCTGGTGATCCATGGGTTAAGAATCCACCTTGCAACGCAAGGGACACTAGTTTGATCCTTGGTCCAGGAAGATCCCACGTGCTGTGGGACAACTGAGCCCAAGTACCACAACTACTGAGCCTGCACTCTGGAGTCCGTGTGCCCCAACTGCGGAGCCCAGGCACCCCAATTACTGAAGCCCGCCTGCCCTAGAGCTGTGATCTGCAACGAGAGAAGACATCGCAGTAGGAAGCCCAGGCACCGCACCTGGAGAGCAGCCCCAGCTTATCACAACTGGAGAAAGCCCCACGTGCAACAACGAAGACCCAGTGCAGCCAGAAGAAACAAACAAATGGAAAAAAAAAAAAATGCCTGGACAGATTGAGGCTGAATAACAAATATCCTTAAGGGCAAGTGTGTCACGTTTACTTACGGTACAGACTTACTCTCAGGTGAAAACACTGAAATAATCGTGAACTCACCATAAAGCACAAACAAGTAAGACAAAATACCAAGGTCTCCTTGTAACCACTATGTATGAGATTTTTAAGGACAAACACTTCCTGTCAAGGGAACTCTGCCACAGTGTGTCTCAGATGAAAGCAGTTCCTTTGCTTTCATAAACTAACCAAGAGGTTCAGAAGCAAGGTGGCAACAAGTTCCGCTAAAACAACTTCTCTGACAAAGGTCAGAAAGACTTTTCACAGTTGCCCTAATCAATTCATGCCAAACCGGAATCCTCATTATTGGGGATTTTTGCAATTAAAAAGCTGCTTTTATTAAAATTTAAAACCAGTGCTTCTGAAAGGAATGCCCTTTTAACAAAGAGTTAATAGAAGCAAGCAAATCTAGAAATGGGTTGGTTAAAGCTTAAGCAGAAATTCCCAAGGAAGAAGCAAAACCACAAATGACGATCAACCATCTCATCAGCCCTCAGTTGTTTTTGCTCAAAAACTGAAGAAGTGTTAACAGATTTTGGAAGTAGATTTGCAGGGAAATTTTATAAAGAAAGAAAGGGAGCTGACCCAGCTTACCACTAGCAGTACAATTAGGTGTATCTGAAATCAAATGTTGCTTCTATTTCTTGAGGTATAGGAGTAGGGTAAGCTGCTACCCATGTTATCCAAGAGAATAACATTGCCCACTTATCAAGAGCTCTGCGTCAAGTCCTATGCTAGGGATCTCACTCACATTATCTATTCAATACTTAACCCTCATATCAGCTCTGCTGCTGCTGCTGCTAAGTCGCTTCAGTCGTGTCCGACTCTGTGCAACCCCATAGATGGCAGCCCACCGGGCTCCCCCATCCCCGGGATTCTCCAGGCAAGAACACTGGAGTGGGTTGCCATTTCCTTCTCCAATGCATGAAAGTGAAAAGTGAAAGTGAAGTCACTCAGTCTTGTCCAACTCTTAGTGACCTCATGGACTGCAGCCCACCAGGCTCCTCCGTCCATTGGATTTTCCAGGCAAGAGTACTGGGGTGGGGTGCCATTGCCTTCCCTGCATATCAACTCTAGGGAAAAGGTATTATCTAAATGGGGAGGCAGAGAGTGGGACGGTTAGAAAGCATCACCGACTCAATGGTGAATTTAAGCAAATTCGCCAATCACTGACGAATTTAAGCAAACTCTAGGAGATAGTGGACGACAGAGAAACTTGGTGGGCTACAGTCCACAGGGTCACAGAGAGTTGGACCTGACTTAGCAACTGAACAACAACAACAATCTTAATGTCACAGATAAGGAAACTGAAGCTTAAGAGACTTGGCCCTAATCACACAGTTATTATGTTACAAAGCAGGTATTCAAAGTTCAACAGGACTCTGGTCTGTGCCTATTCACCGCTGCATACAGCTTTCCAGTGTGGCAAGAGACACAAGATGTCAAAACAAACTTAGCCAGCCAACCAACATTTACTAAGACCATAAGCAGTTTAGGATTATCCTGGGGATTCAGAAGTGGACCAGAGAGCCACTTTACACCCACTAGGATGGCGATCATCAAAAAGACAGACAATAACCAGGGAAGAAGAGGAACAACCACACATTGTTACTGGAATTGTAAAATGGTGCAGCCACTGTGGACAAAAGTTTAGTAGTTCATCAAAATATAGGTATACCTTGTCTCATCATCATATATTCTATTTTGCTTCACAGATATTGTGTTTTTCACAAAAAGAAGTTTTGTGGCAATCCGGCATTAAGCAAGTCTGTTGGCGCCATTTTTCCAACATTGTTGGTTCACTTCATGTCTCCACGCCACTTTTGGCAATTCTTGCAATATTTCAAACTTTTGCATTATTGTTGTATTTTTTTACAGTGATCTGAGATCAGTGATTTTTGATGTTACCTAAAGTCCAGTCCCACCACTCCATGGGAAATAGATGGAGAAAGAGTGGAAACAGTGTCAGACTTTATTTTTTTGGCTCCAAAATCACTGCAGATGGTGATTGCAGCCATGAAATTAAAAGACGCTTACTCCTTGGAAAGAAAAGTTATGACCAACCTAGACAGCATATTCAAAAGCAGAGACATTACTTTGCCGACTAAGGTCTGTCTAGTCAAGGCTATGATTTTTCCAGTAGTCATGTATGACTGTGAGAGTTGGACTGTGAAGAAGGCTGAGCACCGAAAAATTGATGCTTTTGAACTGTGGTGTTGGAGAAGACTCTTGAGAATCCCTTGGACTGCAAGGAGATCCAACCAGTCCATTCTGAAAGAGATCAACCCTGGGATTTCTTTGGAGGGAATGATGCTAAAGCTGAAACTCCAGTACTTTGGCCACCTCATGCGAAGAGTTGACTCATTGGAAAAGACTCTGATGTTGGGAGGGATTGGGGGCAGGAGAAGGGGACAACAGAGGATGAGATGGCTGGATGGCATTACTGACTCAATGGACGTGAGTCTGAGTGAACTCCGGGTGTTGGTGATGGACAGGGAGGCCTGGTGTGCTGCGATTCATGGGGTTGCAAAGAGTCAGACATGACTGAGCGACTGAACTGAACTGAACTGAATTTTGATATATACTGGAAAAAAAAAAATTCATGTGCCTTATTTCCATACTCACTTTATTGGGATGGTCTGGATCCAAACCTTTGATATCTCCAAGGTATGTATGCCTGAAGATTGTGATAGTTCTGTTTAAATTAGTGAAGGTGATGTAAAACTGAATGCAAACTGAACAACAGAGGTCCTCTCAAAGTCTCAACAACACAGGTGATAAAGCATTCACTTGTTTCCCAGCCCTACAGAGAAGGGTGTTGTGAATGACGGATTTAAAAGAAAGAATCATCTCTAGAGAGGAGAATGGAATTGGACATATTTGCTTTGATTTTAACAAACAATATTCTCACGTAGACCTGGATCTCCTGAGCAGGATTATCCACTTGCACATTTACTCAATATTGGTTTTGTCTATATGACCAATTTTAAATGAATGACTTGCAATTCTAGTTTAGGAACCAGTTTCTTGGGTAGGGCTAGCTTTGAGTTTGGCTCACTAGACCCTAAGAATATACTCCTTGCTACCAAACACATGAAATGACTTCTGTATCTAGATATCAAAATTAGCCAATGTGAGGACCATCCATAGAGACCACACACAGACATGACTTCCAAGAGAACTGGGCCATTCTGGAGTTATCATCTGGAAGACCTTACTTTGCTACAGTGATAATTCTTAACAGTAAGAGGAAACTTCAGAGCTGGAGACTCACCTGCTTTACTTCTCCTTAAACCTCTATCCCATGAAACACATCTCAAGTACTACACTGCAACCAACAGAATTTTTAAGTGGACCATATAGGGTGTGTGAATTGATAACTTTGAACTCAAAGCACATAAAGAATTTTAAGTAGCGGCCTTTAAAAAGTTGGCTTGAAACTCCAACATTAAAAAACTAAGATCAAGGCATCTGGTCCCAGCACTTCATGGCAAATAGAAGGGGAAAAAGTGGAAGCAGTGACAGATTTCCTCTTTTGGGCTCCAAAATCACTGCAGATAGTGACTGCAGCCATGAAATTAAAAGACACTTGCTTCTTGGATGGAAAGCTCTGACAAACCTGTACCACGCCAAGTCGCTTCAGTCGTGTCCGACTCTGTGCGACCCTATGAACTATGGCCCACCAGGCTCCTCTGTCCATGGGATTCTCCAGGCAAGAATACTGAAATGAATTGCTATTTCCTTCGCCAGGGATCTTCCCAACCCAGGGATTAAACCTATGTATCTTATGTCTAACCAGTACTGGCAAGCAGGTTCTTTACCACTAGTGCCGCCTGCGAAGCCAACGTATTAAAAAGCAGAGGCATCACTTTGCCGACAAAGGTCCATAGAGTCAAAGCTATGGTTTTTCCAGTAATCATGTACAGATGTGAGAGTTGGACCATAAAGAAGACTGAGTGCCAAAGAATCAATGCTTTCAAACAGTGGTGCTGGAGAAGACTCTTGAGAGTCCCTTGGACTGCAAGGAGATCAAATCAGTCAATCCTAAAGGAAACCCACCCTCAATATTCATTGGAAGGACTGTTGCTGAAGCTGAAGCTCTAATATTTTGGCCACCTGATTCAAAGAGCCAACTCATTGGAAAAGATCCTGAACCTGGGCAAGACTGAAGGCAAAAGGAAAAGAGGGCAGCAGACGATGAGATGATTAGACAGCATCACTGACTCGATGGACATGAATGTGAGCAAACTCCAGGAGACAGTGGAGGGCACAGAAGACAGGTGTGCTACTGTCCATGAGGCTCCAACGAGTCAGACACAACTCAGTAACCGAACAACTTTAAATATATTCTGGCAAGCTAATGTATGAACTGAAATCAAGACTGCTATTATATTACAAAATAATCAGCCTACGGGACTTCCCCTAACAGACGTGATTTTAATTGGATTAAAGAATTTCTAGCATGTTTTCCCTCTAAATAACCCACATAAAAATACTTGTCATTCTTTAAATGCTTTTGTTCACTCTCTCCTATATAGGCACATCAAACTATGGAAAACAAGTAGCAAGATAAAAACCATATATCGGGAATCACAGAACTGGGAAATAATTTAAGAATTATCTAAATCTACTCTTTAAATTCAGATAACTCAATAAGCAGATGAGTATTTTGTTTTTCCTTTAGCATTGTTCAGTGTGAAACCAGAAAAACCTTGGAAAAGTTATCTGTCTTTGCTTAGCCTTTTCATTGGAAAGCAAGAACTAAAACTGGTGATTTAGGTTTGCTAAGGCAAGAGGGAACAATGGAGTTATGTTGCAGCCTAGAAATGATGTCAGTTTTTATCTTAGACTGATGGAGTAAAGAGACATCTCCGGGAGGCCTGAGGCATGTCCTAGAACAATGTGGGATAATGCTAATAACAAGGCCAGAACCTGTCTGCACTCTGCCCACTTGCTCTAGACCTGGGTCTGGGCAATTTTAATCTTTCTAAGCCTTTATTTCCTATCTACAACATGGAGATAATATACATCCTTCAGAAAGGTTTTGTGAGATTAATTGTGTGGTTCACCTTAATCACTACATATTCTAAAGGCCTTACTTTAACAGATTGGGATCAATAAGTAAGACGAACTCCTGGAGGCCAAGGAGTGAATTATTTACCTGTATCCCAGCACAACCCACAACAGTACAAAGTTAATTCTAGACCAACAGGCCAAATTATACCAGAATAATTTTGAAACAAGGTCAACTCTGGTCATCTCAACATGTAGCTCGTGGGAAAATATACACTGAGAGTTTAGTGTCTCTTCATGTTATGATACTTACTTACTTATTTGCTTCACAGCTTGTGGGATCTTAGTTCCTCAACAAGGAATTGAATCTGGACCCTCAGCAATGAAAGCCTGGAGTCCTAACCACTGACATGTGTGTGTGCTAAGTCGCTTTAGTCATGTCAAACTCTTTGCGATCCTATGAACTATAGCCCACCAGGCTCCTCTGTCCATGGGATTCTCCAGGCAAGAATACTGCAGTGGGTTGCCATGCCTTCCTCCAGGGAATCTTCCCAACCCAGGGACTGAACCTGCATCTCTTATGTCTCCTGCATTTACAGGCAGATTCTTTACCACTAGCACCACCTGGGAAGCCCCTTAGCCACTGGATGGTCAGGGAATTCCCTGGTTGTGATACTTTACATATTTGAAAAAATTAACCAGTATATGCAGGAATTTAGCATATGACTGACATATGCATTCAGGCTCCTCTGTCCATGGGATTCTCCAGGCAAGAATACTGCAGTGGGTTGCCATGCCTTCCTCCAGGGAATCTTCCCAACCCAGGGATTGAACCTGCATCTCTTATGTCTCCTGCATTTACAGGCAGATTCTTTACCACTAGCACCACCTGGGAAGCCCCTTAGCCACTGGATGGTCAGGGAATTCCCTGGTTGTGATACTTTACATATTTGAAAAAATTAACCAGTATATGCAGGAATTTAGCATATGACTGACATATGCATTTTTAAATATTTACTTTTGGCTGAGCTGGGTCTCCGTTGCTGCACGGGCCTTTCTCTGGATGCGGCGAGCCGGGGCTACTCTCTAGCTCTGGTGTGCTGGCTTCTCACTGCGGTGGCTTCTCTCGTTGTAGAGCACAGGCTCAATAATCGTGTTACAGAAGGTCAACAGTTGAGGTGCCAAAGCTCAGCAGTTGCGGCTCCCAGTCTCTAGAGCACAGGCACAGTAGTTGTGGTGCACAAGTTGCTCCAAGGCATGTGGGATCTTCCTGGACCAAGGATCGAACCTGTGTCTCCTGCAATGTCAGGCAGACTCTTTACCACTGAGCCACCTGGGAAGTCCCTATGCATTTCCAATTACTGGGGAAAAATATAGATGACAGTAAATAATGTTAGACAAATGGGTTACCAATTGGAAAAAAAATTGGAACCCCCATCTCATACCAAAATAAACTTCAGATGAATCAAAAATTTAAACATTAAAAAAATGAAACTATAAAAATTCCTGGTGACTGGGGGAAACCGAGTGAAGGACCTTTCCATACTAATTTTGCAACTACCTATGATTCTATAACTATTTCAAAATAAAACGTTTAAAAAACATTTTGTGATATCTGAGATAATTATTTCATAATTCTGAAATGAGGAACAGTCTTTCCAACCATGACACAAAGTCAAGAAGTCAGACATGTACAGTTTGTAAACATGTAAAGCCCACCTGAAGTTAAATGTTCGTGCATGTCAAAAGCCTAAGTTATACAAAACCAAAAGACAGGTCAAACAACGATTTCCCTGCTGGTCCAGTGGCTAAGACTACACACTCCCAATGCAGGGGGGCCAATTTCCATTCCTGGTCAGGGAACTAGATCCCACAGGCTGCAACTAAGAGTTTGTAAGTCCCAACTACAGACTCTGAATGTCACACACACACACACACCTGTCACAACTAAGATCCGTTACAGTCAAATAAATAAATATAAGGAGGGAAAGAAAAGACAAGTCAGACAGAAAGAAAAATAGATGCAGCTTATCTCCCAAATGGCTAGTTTCCTTAATACATAAAGGTTGCCAGCAAATTAATAAGAAAAAAGCCAACAACCCAACAGAGAAATGGATAAAAAATGTGGATAGTTTATAGAAAAGGAAATAGAAATGTTAATAACTCTAAAATATTTGCAAAAAAGATGTCCACACTTACTCAGCAATCTGACGTTCAAATTTAAAGTGAAATGCCATTTTTATTTATCAAATTGGTAAAGACCATAAAGTTTCATAGCACACTTTGCTGACCAAGATATAGTGAAATAAGTACCCTTGTATACTGCTGGTAGGAATCTGATCTGGTCCAACCTCTGTGGGAGTGATTTGGCAATTGTTGCAGTGCAATATTCCAGGTGTTACGTATTTAACACTGTGAAAGGTACACATAGAAGATTTTTCACAATTTTTAACAGCAAAAGAAGTGGAAACTAACTAAATGTCTGACAATATGAGACCTGTTAAAAAAATTAGCATATTCATATCAGGACACACTGTGTAGATTTAAGAAGAAATGCAGTATCTTTAAGCTTCAACGAAATAATCACTTAAAAATAAAATCATTACCATGTACAACATAAATACTTCCTTGTCTCTGGAAAAATTGGTAAGAAATTGGTAACAAAGGTTACTCATTCTAATAATGTTAAAAATTAAAACAGCAATAATATACATTTATTAATGTTTCCTATATTTTATGGCCACACATAAAAGGGAGTGACCCAAGCAGTAATGATCATAATCACACAAATTTACTGAGTCCTTGGTACAAGATACGAAGCTAAAGCATGTTAAAAAAAGATTATTCACTAAAGCAGGTAAGAAAACTTATCAAGACAAGCCAAACTCACCAGTACATGGTATGAACTAATGAAAATTTGATGTAGACATCAATATACTGAAAACAAGCTGACAGAAATCAGGAGTCATTTATCTTTGTAGTTCACTCACTCCTGCATTTTCCAACCTGGCATAGACTCTTATAACAAAGCAGGTACTCAAATGTTCATGAGTAAATGACAGGTTGAAAGGATGACTGGCTTGGATGGATGGATGACTGGAAGAAGGAGTAGGCACTGAAGGACTGTCATCTGCCTCAGCTCCCATTTCCCTCTGACCTGAGCCAGCCTTAATCTCATGGTCCGCCCCTGTACAAATGGGATATGCTGGAATTAATAAATAATTAAGAAACATGATCGTAATCACCACACCACTTGGTGGATACTTACTAATAGGGTTAGCAAAAACAATGCTACCACCTCCCCTGAAATGTTCATGCCCTAGACTTTGGAATCTGTGACTATATTACATAGAAAAGGGACTCTATTATAGACCTAATTAAGGTTAGCGACCTTAAAGTAGGAAGAGTCTCACGGATTATCCAGGGGGGCCCAGTGTCATCACATGAGCCCTTTCGAGCAGAGAACTGTCTGACTGGAAGAAAGGAAGACAGAGATTGGAAGCAGAAGGATTTAGTGAATCGTGGGTGATGCTCAGATGTGGGGGTCCACATTCAAGGACTGGAAAGAGCTCCCCTAGGAGCTAAGGTGGCCCTTGATGACAGCTAACACAGGGAACTCAGTCCTTCAGCCACAAAGAACTGAATTCTGCCAGCAAACTGAATAAGCTGGGAAACAGATTCTTTCTAGAGGCCTCTGATAAGAGCAAAGATGGCCAACACCTTGTGAAACAGAGCACAGCAGTCACCCTTCCCAACCTGGATTTCTTTTCTTTTTTTTTCTTTTTTAATTAAAAAAAAAACTTTTAATTTTGTATTGGGGTATAGTCAATTAACAACCTTGTGATAATTTCAGGTGAAGAGCAAAGGGACTCAGCCACACATATACACATATCCATTCTCCCCAAAACTCCCCTTGTATCCAGGCTGCGACATAATATTGAGCACAGTTCCATGTGCAATACCAAGCTGGACCTCTGATCTACAGACCTATACATAGTAACTTTCTGTTACTTTAATTCACTAAGTGTGTGATGATTGGTTATGGCAGCAGTAGAGAATAAAGATTCTCCCTTTCTGTTCAGCTAAAGAACCACTTGTGGAGCCTGTTGACGTTAGGTTCGCTGCCAAATGTTTAGGACAGAAAAGTAAGCACATGTTCTCAAGGAGTTTATAAGCTTAGAAACCCAGGAAACAATTCTATGATAGAGGTTAGCACAACACACTGTAGGAGTACAGACAGGAGGCACCTAACTGCGTAACGTCCTCAGATGCTCTACTTACCACTCCTCTAATCCCTTCCCCTTCCTTTGTACCCACAGTTCAGTTCAGTCTCTCGGTCATGTCCAACTCTGTGCGACCCCACAGACTGCGGCATGCCAGGCCTCCCTGTCCATCACCAACTCCCGGGTTTATTCAAAGTCATGTCCATTGAGTCAGTGATGCCATCCAAGCATCTCAATCCTCTGCCATAAGGGTGGTGCCGTCTGCATATCTGATGTTATTGATATTTTCCCCAGCAATCTTGATTCCAGCTTGTGCTTCATTGTACCTTTTCCCAATGAATTAAGTGGACCATCAGCCTTAATCGTCTGGCTTCCCTGGTGGCTCAGCAGTGAAGAAACTGCCTGCTAATGCAGAGGACCCAGGTTCTATCCCTGGGTCAGGAAAACCCCTGGAGAAAGAAATGGCAACCCACTCTAACATTCTTGTCTGGTAAACCCCATGGACAGAGGAGCCTTGCGGCTACAGTCCACGGGGTCACAAAAGAGTGGGACATGACTCAGCAACTGAACAACAACCTAACCGTCAGAAACTGAAAGCCATCCTAAACTCAACTGACCCTCCAAGACCTCTAATTTATATCACTCCAATAGTTTTTCTCTTAACAGTCTCCTTCCCTCACCTTCAGTTCAGTTCAGTTGAGTCACTCAGTTGTGTCCGACTCTGCGACCCCATGAATGACAGCACGCCAGGCCTCCCTGTCCATCACCAACTCCCGGAGTTCACTCAGACTCATGTCCATTGAGTCAGTGATGCCATCCAGCCATCTCATCCTCTGTCGTCCCCTTCTCCTCCTGCCCCCCAATCCCTCCCAGCATCAGAGTCTTTTCCAATGAGTCAACTCTTCACATGAGGTGGCCAAAGTACTGGAGTTTCAGCTTCAGCATCATTCCCTCAAAAGAACACCCAGGGCTGATCTCCTTCAGAATGGATTGGTTGGATCTCCTTGCAGTCCAAGGGACTCTCAAGAGTCTTCTCCAACACCACAGTTCAAAAGCATCAATTCTTCGGTGCTCAGCTTNAGAACACCCAGGACTGATCTCCTTCAGAATGGACTGGTTGGATCTCCTTGCAGTCCAAGGGACTCTCAAGAGTCTTCTCCAACACCACAGTTCAAAAGCATCAATTCTTCGGTGCTCAGCTTTCTTCACAGTCCAACTCTCACATCCATACATGACCACAGGAAAAACCTCACCTTCATTTCTTCCCCAAACCACTGACTGCTACTTTCTGATCTTTATCATCTCTTCCCTTGATTACTGTAATCACCTCTCAACTAACTTTCCTGATTCAATAGCCATCCATTTCCCCAAATCCATTTCTTTCAATTCACCAGGGTCATTTTCCCAAGGATTAAATTGAGTATCCCACGTTCCAGCTCAAAATGCTTCAAACACTGCTTGTAGTTAAAGCCTAACTCTGTCTACTCTTAGAGACCCTCCTAAGCTATACTAGAGAGAAAACTGTCCCTGTTTGGCTTCTGTCTCCAGTGCCTAGGATCTGGTACATAGTTGATTCTTGGAAAGTATTTGCTGAATGAATAAAATCAACTCCTGCTGACTCTGAAGCCTCATCACTTACCTTATGCTCCTGCTACCTTCACCATCTCCTGGAGTTTGCTCAAATCCATGCCCTTGAGTCAGTGATGCTATTGAAACATTTCATCCTCTGTCACCCTATTTTCCTTTTGCCTTCAATCTTTCTCAGCATCAGGGTCTTTTCAAATGAGTCAGCTCTTCACATCAGATGGCCCAATTACTGGAATTTCAGCTTCAGCATCAGTTCTTCCAATGAACATTGAGGGTGGATTTCTTTTAGGATTGACTAGTTTGATCTCCTTGCAGTTCAAAAGACTCTCAAGAGTCTTCTTCAGTACCATAATTCAAAAGCATCAATTCTTTGAAGTTCAGTCTTCTCTATGGTCCACCTCTCATATCCACACATGGCTACTGGTAAAAACCATAGATTTGACTAGATGGGCCTTTGTCAGCAAAATGATGTCTCTGCTTTTTTTACTATTCTGTCTAGGTTTGTCATAGCTTTCCTTCCAAGCAGCAAGCGTCTTTTAATTTCATGGCTGCAGCCACTGTCTGCAGTGATTTGGGAGCCCCCAAAAAGAAAATCTATCACTGTTTCCACATTTTCCCCTTTTATTTGCCATGAAGTGATGAGACAAGATGCCATGATCTTAGTGTTTCGAATGTTGTTTTAAGCCAGCTTTTCCACTCTCCTCTTTTCACCCTCACCAAGAGGATCTTTAGTTCTTCACTTTCTGCCATTAGAGTGATATCATCTGCATATCTAAGTTGTTGACATTTCTCCTGCCAGTCTTGAGTTCAGCTTATCATTCATCCAGCTTGGCATTTCACATGATGTAGTCTGCATATAAGTTAAATAAGCAGGGTGACAACATACAGTCTTGTCATACTCCTTTCCCAATTAGGAACCTTTCCCAATTAGTTGTTTCATGTCTGGTTCTAATTGGTGTTCTTGACTAGCATACAAGTTTCTCAGGGGACAGGTTAGGTGGTCAGGTACTCTGATTTCTGTAAGAATTATCCAGTTTGTTGTGATCCACACAGTCAAAGGCTTTAGTCAATGAAGCAGAAGTAGATGCTTTTCTGGAATTCCCTTGCCTTCTCTATGACCCAGTAGATGTTGGTAATTTTGATCTCTGGTTCCACTGCCTTT
The DNA here is from genome assembly GCA_006410675.1 of Oreotragus oreotragus. Classification (NCBI taxonomy): domain Eukaryota; kingdom Metazoa; phylum Chordata; class Mammalia; order Artiodactyla; family Bovidae; genus Oreotragus; species Oreotragus oreotragus. The sequence goes on along the minus strand of SJYX01019312.1, from coordinate 222,955 downwards.
TCTAAACCCAGTTTTCATACCTGGAAGTTCTCGGTTCACATACTACTGAATCCTAGCTTGATGGATTTTCGGCATAAACTTACCAGCATGTGAAATGAGTACAAATGTATGGTGGTTTGAACATTCTTGGCTTTGCTCTTCTTTGGAAGTGGAATGAAAATTGACCTTTTCAAGTCCTGCAGCCACTGCTGAATTTTCCAAATGTGCTGATATGTTGAGTGCAGCACTTTATTGGCATCACTGGATAGGGGAGGCTGTTGTCCTGCAGTCCGTGGTGTTGCAAAGAGTCAGATAGGACTTAGCAACTGAACAAAAACAACAATCCTAGTCTTTATAGGCCCAGCCTACTCCACTTTCCCTTTCTCTATGCTCCAGTCAGTTTCTCCTTGTGGCTAAAATGACTTGTTCACCTAGCTGGTAAGCATATCTTTAAAAAAAACTGTTTTGCCCTTCTCTAACAGGGTTCCGCCCCCCTTGCAGCTCTACTCTGTCTAGTCTCTCGAGTCCCTGGTGTGACTGTCTTCTCCCCTACCACAGCATCTACAGTCAACCCTCTAGTACACTGCTGCTCAAAGCTGGCCAGTGGACTGCTGCTGGTGTCCACATGGTCTATTTCCATTCTGGTCCAAGGTTAGTCCAGGAATCAAGTGCAAGCATTTGCAAATGTTTATGGCAGCTTGACACTTCAGTGACATTTAAGTATGTGATAATTGCTGAACAAGGTATAGACCAGTTTGGGTGTTGTTGAATTAATCTGGTGAGTCACATGTGGTGCAAACTGCACTTTAATCTTGTGCAACAGGACCACATATTGTTTCATGATAGAGCCAAAACCAAGAACAATTCAACTGGCCTATCACCACAGATGCTCTAATGCACTCAGGTACGCTCCCATCTTCCACCTTTTTTGATGTTGTTGGCTGCCTGAGACAATGCAGGTGTCCTATGAATCTGAGTGAATAAATTAATAAGGATGTGAATGATAAGAAGACCTAAAAGACACGAGATCTGAGCTACTTCTTAATGACTGGCAGGAACTGAGCACTTTGGGGTAACGAATGCATTGAGGAAGAAGTACAAATGAGAAAGAGCAAGAAAAGGAGGTGCACAGGCAATGGGAAGCTTTCAAAAGGCAACATATTATGCTGAAGCACAATGACATAAGAGAACTTAACCACACAGTTCTGCTGGAGCCCCATCCCCTAGACCCCCACCCTCAAGAAGCGCCCTCACCCCAGAAGCACCCTCTCAGTACAGTGTGCAAGCCTTAGCAAAGTCAGGGGGAGCCTCAGAAGGATGTCTCTCAAACAAGTGTTGTGACCTAGCTGATGAACGATGAATGTCAGGGTGCGAGCCTTAAAGGCAGGGAGACCAGTCAGGATTAAACTGCAATTATCCCAGTGAGAAATGCTGAAAGGCCTAAACAAGGACAGAGATGATCTGCTGACATGCCACGGTGGTAGAAACAAAGCCAAGGAAAATGTATGAGGCAATGCAGGAAGGGCTTGGTGATTTGCCAGACAGGATAGAGACACAGGGTAGTGTGACTAAAGTTACTGGTTTGGTTGGGGTGACTATGTGCATGACAGTGTCACCAGAGGAGATAAGGAACACAGAAAAAGGAATAGGTTTAAGAGGCAGGGAATTAATAAATTCCAATGTGACCAGTCTGTGAGACATTCAGGCCGAGATGGCTGCAGGCACTAGAGAGGGAGGTCAAGGCTAAAGATAGATACAGATTTGGGAAGCTTTCCTCCCCAGGTGGTGCTAGGGGTAAAGAACCCACCAGCCAATGCAGGAGATGTAAGAAATGTGGGTTCGATCCCTGGGTTGGGAAGATCCCCTGGAGAAGGGCACAGCAATCCACTCCAGTATCCTTGCCTGGAGAATCCCCATGGACAGAGGATCCTGGCGGGCTACAGTCCATGGAGTCCCAAAGAGCTGGACATGACTGAAGTGATTTAGCACACAGCACATGTCTAGATGATGATTAAAATCAGTTATGGATGAATGAGAAAAATAGTGGAGAATACCATCTTAACGGGTAGGCGGGGGGAAGAAATCTCACAAAGAAGATGAAAAAGGAAGAGTCAAAAAGGACAGCTTGTGAAGGCTAGAGAAGAGGAAAGAGATGCAAGATCAAGCGTTATCATTCTGGTAAAACCTTAAGAATTTTTACAGTGAGAGGAAGAAACAATAGGAAGAAACACGGAGGGACAACCAAGGAGCGTGTGGAGGAGAAACAGAAAGGGTGGAGACACAGGCCAGCGTGATGGTGAGTCTGGCAGGTCATCCTCCATGAAGGGCAAGAGAAAGGAGGACAGGCCATGGATGAGTTAATGCAGGGGAAGGAAGCCTTCCTGGCACAAGTCTAAATTAGGGCCTTTCCCGTGTGCTCCAGTGACACCTGATTGCCTCACCATGTGCCACAATTGCCTGATTTACCTGCCTGCCTGCGGCACTGTACTGAAAGCTCCAGGATGGCCTGGACTGTTCTGATCCTGCCCACCACTCTATGCCCAATGCCCAGCACGACACCTGGCACTAACCATGCCCCAATTCAAAGTTTAGCTGAGTAGGACTTCCTAGCGGTCCTAGTGGTCCTTAACCACTGGTGGTCCAGGGGTTAAGCATCTACTTGCCAATGCAGGGGACACGGGTTTGATCCCTGGTCTGGGAAGATTCCACGTGCTGCGGGACAACTAAGCCTGTACAGCACCATTACTAAAGCCTGCAGGCCTAGAGCCTGTGCTCTGCAACAAGAGGAGCCACAGCAGTGAGACGCGTGCGCACCTCAAGGGAGACTAGCCCCCGCTTGCCGCAGCTAGAGAGAGCCCATACGCAGCAACCAAGACCCAACACAGCCAAAGATAAGTAAACTGCTTAAAAAGTTCCGTTGACTAAATGGGGACAAAAATAGAAAGGTTCACCAACAAAACCTTCCACTTTTATAGCAAGATAAGAGATGAGGCTGATTAGGGAGATAAAATTGGGTTAGGGAAGAGGATTTTGGAGGGTAGTGAAAGAAAGAGGTTTTGTGGGGAGTAGAAAATGAAAATCTTTCAAGGACAAGTTGAAAGCAGTGCTTTTCAATCTCAGTTGCATACTGAAATCACCCAGAGGACATTAAGAACTACTGGTGCTGGAGACCCACCCTGAAATTTCAGATTTAATTGGCCTAGACAGCCCAGGTGTTGAGATTTTTTAAAAGTTCCAAGAAGATTCTGTTATGCAGCCAAGGTTGAGAGTCAGTGAGTGAAAGGATTAAGTAATGTTGGTCAGAGTATAACTGAGTCTGGAAGCTATACATTAATAGATTATCAATTTACCTTTTCACCCAGCTTTCTGCAAAACTATTCAGCTGCCTGCGTATATGTTCAGAAGAAGACTATGGAGTTAATTTGGAGTTAGGGATTTGCCAGACAAACACAGAAGTAGAGAGCTGAGAGCCTAAGGGAACATGAAGGTCTTTCTGAGAGTAAAAGGGCTTTTAAGGTGGTGCTAGTGGTAAAGAACCCACCTGCCAATTCAGGAGACATAAGAGATGTGGGTTCGATTCCTGAGCCAGGAAGATTCCCTAGAGGAAGGCGTGGCAACCCACTCCAGTATTCTTGCCTGAAGAATCCCAGGGACAGAGGAGCCTGGTGGGTTACAGTCCACAGGGTTCCAAAGAGTCGAACATGACTGAAGCGACTTAGCATGTGCACTATGAGTACAGTAGGGGAAGGGTGAGGGAAGGAGAGAAATAGGTAAAGGAGGTTAAGAAGTTAACTTGCAGCTACAAAATAAATGAGTCATGGGTATGATAGGTACTGTGTGGGGAAAATCGTCAGTAATTATGTAATATCTTTACATGATAATAGATTGTAACTAGACTTACCACAGTGATCATTTCGAAATATATGGAAATGTCAAATCACTATGCTGTACCAGGAACTAAGACAGTGCTGTAGGTCAATTGTATTTCAAAAACAAAGTCATAGAAAAAGAGATCAGATTTATGGCTCAAGAGGCAAGGGATGTAAGGAGAGGATATTGGATAAAGGCAATCAAAGGTACAAACATCTGGTTATAAGATAGAAAAGATCTAGGGACGTAACACAACATGATAAATATAGTTAACACTGCTGTATGTTATATATATAGGAAAGTTGTCACAAGAGTAAACGCTAACAGTTCTCATCACAAGGTAAAATAATTTGTTTTTTAAGTTTGTAACTATGAGATGATGGAGAACATTAAGAACTACTGGACTGCAGCCATGAAATTAAAAGACGCTTACTCCTTGGAAGAAAAGTTATGACCAACCTAGATAGCATATTCAAAAGCAGAGAAATTACTTTGCCAACAAAAGTCCGTCTAGTCAAGGCTATGGTTTTTCCAGTGGTCATGTATGGATGTGAGAGTTGGACTCTCATCATGTTGGATGTGAAGAAACCTGAGCGCCGAAGAATTGATGTTTTTGAACTGTGGTGTTGGAGAAGACTCTTGAGAGTCCCTTGGACTGCAAGGAGATCCAACCAGTCCATTCTGAAGGAGATCAACCCTGGGATTTCTTTGGAGGGAATGATGCTAAAGCTGAAACTCCAGTACTTTGGCCACCTCATGCGAAGAGTTGACTCATTGGAAAAGATTTTGATGCTGGGAGGGATTAGGGGCAGGAGGAGAAGGGGACGACAGAGGAGGAGATGGCTGGATGGCATCACCGACTCCATGGACATGAGTCTGAGTGAACTCCGGGAGATGGTGATGGACAGGGAGGCCTTGCGTGCTGCGATTCATGGGGTCGCAAAGAGTTGGACACGACTGAGCGACTGAACTGAACTGAACTGAACTGATGCTGGAGTCCCATCCTCAAATTTCAGATTTGTTCTGCAAAGTTCACTAAAGTTCACTGAAAAGCTCCCTAAACTTACTGAGGTCATCATTTCAGGATGTATAAGTCAAATAATTATACTGTAAACTTATACAGAGTTTATGTACGTCAATTGTATCTCAATAAAACTTGAAGGAAAAAATAAAGAAGGGGAGATGTAAGAGAGCTGATAAACCAGAGACCATGGTTTGAAGAAGGGCTTTTAGAAATGATGATGTTTTTCTTGGCACATATCCAGGTTAAAAGTCCCAAAAAGAGGCTATGAAAGCAGGCAGTTTCAGTGTAGTAGAGCTTATCACAGTTGGGTCAGACAATGAACTTTTCTGAGAAGGCTACTCCTAATTTGGCTTCTGAAAGGGTTTTGAAGTTTCCCAGAACAATAGCTGATGGGGAGATGCCAAATCAAGTCAGATGCCGAAGTCCAAAGCATGTGAGGCTCAGAAGGAGAAGTGATGGACAAAATGGGTTAAGAACAGCAGAGAGAGTAAAGCTGGAGAGGGAAGCATCCAAAAAAGCATTGTGTTCTATTCGGACATGAAAATGAAAAAGGCAGTCTGCTTCAGATGTGGCAATGGCAAGATAGTGGAATTCTGGCCAGTCCATCCAAACACGTAGTAATTTAGAGTACAAAAAAAAAATCCTCCAGTCCTCTTACCCCTACATCAAATCCACCAGCAAATCCTGACAACACCCTCCTAAAAAAATTCTGGAATCCAAGTCGCTTTTCACTTAACAGTGGTCCTCCCTTATCCGAATGACTACAATAGCTTCTCAGCTGGTCTCCCTTATTTCACCTTTGTTCCTCTTCAATGTACTTAACACATCAAAGGATAAAACAAAATAAAATGAAAACCCTCACATCACTTCTCTGCTTAAAATGCCCCAATGTCTTCCCACCTCACTCACACTGAGTCAAAGTTCCTATAATGGCCTCCAAGGTCCTAAGTGGCCTTGACTACCTCTCTGACCTCTCCTTTTCTCACCTAGCCTCTTACACAGAGGGCATCAGCCACACTGGGCTCCTGGTCCTTTCTTGAACACTCCAAGAACATCTGAAACCACTGTCCCAACAGTGTGGAACTCTCTTCTTGCAGATACTTGTCATGGATACTCCTTCACTTCTTTTGGATCTCTGCTAAAATGTCACGTTCATCACCCCACCACCATGGACCACCCTGTCTTTGTTGCTTTATTTTTCCCTGTAGCAGTTGTTATCATGATTTGTATATATTTCACCAATGTTCTATATTTATTTGTTTATTATCTGATTTCCCCTCACTCCCTAACAACACTCTGGAATATAAGCTCCTCGAGGTAAACAGGATCTTTTTCTGTTTTGTGTGTTGCTGCCTCTCCAGCACCTAAGATGATACCTGGAGTATGTCAGACAGGAAAATATTTGTTGGATGGCTCGATGGATGGACTTTCTTATAAGGGGTATATAGGCACGGGATGGGGAAGAGCCATGACTGTTATTTTTGGCAGGCGATGGCAATGCGGATATGACAGTTTGAACACGGTGGAAGAGGGCTCCAAAGAAAAGACAGAGCGGAAGTGGGGTTAACAGCAGGAGGAGACCACAGAAAGGCTGTGATGCCTAGTAAGGCATTTCTCTTACAGGCAGTAACCAAGAATCATGAGAGCAAGGGTGGAAATCAACTGACCTCCAACACCTCATCTTTGAGACAAGCCAGAATTAGCAGTAACAGGTTCAGTCTGGTTGCAGATGGGAATAGAGTATGGTGTCTTATCAGGGAAGGGAGATGGTACCCAGAGTATGTGGGTAGGTCATGTGGATTAACAACTCCTGGAGAGAACAAAAACTGTACTGGTCTTCCCCATTACAGAACATAGGAAAAGTGTTATAACATATATGTACATAAGAGCACACACCCACAACATATAAAGATAAGCCCACAAAAGGAAGGAAAACAAATGGTCCTCAAAAAGAAGCGTGTATAAGAAAAGTAACCAACAGTAAGATTAAATGAAATCATTGTGCTTTCTAGTTCTGCATTTTCTTGTTGTTCGGTCACTAAGTCGTCTCCGATTCTTTGCAACCCAAGGACTGCAGCATGCCAAGCTTTGCTGTCCTTCACCATCTCCCAGAATTCCTCAAACTCATGTTTGAGCAATACCATCCAACCATCTCATTCTCCGTCGTCCCCCTACAATTCACTTATCCAGCTTAATCCAGGATTGCAGTGTTCCACAGAAATGAATATCAATAACCTCAGATGTGCAGATGACACCACCCTTAGGGCAGAAAGCAAAGAACTGAAGAGCCTCTTGATGAAAGTGAAAGAGGAGAGTGAAAAAGTTGGCTTAAAACTCGACATTCAGAAAACTAAGATCATGGAATCTGGTCCCATCACTTCAAGGCAAATAGATGGGGAAACAATGGAAACAGTGGCTAACTTTGTTTTTTTTTGGAGGGGGGGGTCAAAATCACTGCAGATGGTGACTGCAGCAATGAAATTAAAAGACGCTTGCTCCTTGGAAGAAAAGTTATGACCAACTTAGACAGCATCTTAAAAAGCAGAGACATTACTTTGCCAACAAAGGTCCATCTAGTCAAAGTGATGGTTTTTCCAGTAGTCATTTATGGATGTGAGGACTATAAAGAAAGCTGAGCGCCAAAGAATTGATGCTTTTGAACTGTGGTATTGGAGAAGACTCTTGAGAGTCCCTTGGACTGCAAGGAAATCAAACCAGTCCATCCTAAAAGAAATCAGTCCTGAATATTCATTGGAAGGACTGATGCTAAAGCTGAAACTCCAATACTTTGGCCACCTGATGTGAAGAACTGACTCATTTGAAAAGACCCTGATGCTGGTAAAGATTGAAGGTGGGAAGAGAAGGGTTCAAAAGAGGACGAGATGGTTGGATGGCATCACCAACTTGACGGACATGAGTTTGAATAAACTCTGGGAGTCAGTGACAGAGAGGGAAGCCTGGCATGCTGCGGTCCACGGGGTCACAAAGAGTTAGACACACCTGAGTTACTGAACTGAACTGTTTATGACCCTTTGGAGTGTAGCCCACCAGGCTCCTCTGTCCATGGGATTTTCCAGGCAAGAATACTGGAGTGGATTGCCATTTCCTTCTCCAGGGGATCTTCCCGACCCAGGAATTGAACTGCGTCTCCCGTGTCTCCTGCATTGCAGGCAGATTCTTTACTCGCTGAGCCATCGGGGAAGCTCAAAACAAAGATCAGCCAAGCTTAAAACAAAAAAAAGTTATGAAGAAATGAAACATGACAGACTGATCTGATTGGGTCAACAGAGGCAGAAGACAGCAACACTAAGAGGAGAGTCAGAAAGTTCTAGAACATTTGAGAGGATCTGAGGAGCGAACAGTCCTGGAGGAGACAAAGGCAAGGGCAAAGGCTAGAGGCAGGGACAAACAGTATGTTGGAGTAATAGCACGCAGAGTCAAGGAAGAGACTGATGCTAGATGACTCGGAGAAATGAGTATACAGGGTCTCATGGCCTCAGTGAGAGAGTCAGAGTTTTTATTCTAGGTACAATGGGAAACCATCAAAGACTTTTTGTTGTTGTTGTATGATTATTTTTAATTATAAATAATAAAATACATATAAAATTTACCAACTAACCATTTTTAAGTGCATTGTTCAGTGGTATTAAGTACATTCATATTGTTGAGCAACCATTATCTCCATCCATCTTTGGAACTCTTTACATCTTATAAAACTGAAACTCTCATCAGAGGCTTTTAAGCAAAGCAGTAACATGATCTGATTTATGTGTTTAAAAATTAACTTGCTTGCTTGGTAGAGAATTGATGGTAGGGAGGCAGCAGGATTAGGAGTTTATTGAAGCAGATGGATTCAGGATACACTTTGGGGACGTACCTAACATGATGGGTGCTAAATCAGATGTGAGCATGAGATATAGAAAGAAATGATGAGGGGAGTTGACTTCCAGATTTCTACATCTCCAGTGTCTAACACACGGAAAATAGTCAAGGCTTATTTCATAAACTAGTGAATATTGATTTAACACTTAAAGCTGAAGTCATTTTTCCTAGAGAAACAGAAAAACAGAAATGAAAACTATCATGGATGAAGGTCACCTCTATTCACAGGCCTATTAGTGCTGTGTCCTTGCAACTTGGATAAATTCTACAGTTAGTTCATGTAAATGCTTGATTCTAACATTAACATTAAAAGCTAATCCTTGTACATGTTTATAAGTGAAACTTTATTAAGCATTTTATAATTTTTTTAAGCATATTTTATTTCATGTCTCTCCTAGATCAATAGCCTTTGAGATTATGGTGCTGTGGGCTGCTGCTGCTGCTGCTAAGTCACTTCAGTCGTGTCCGACTCTGTGTGACCCCATAGTTTGCAGCCCACCAGGCTCCCCCATCCCTGGGATTCTCCAGGCAAGAATACTGGAGTGGGTTGCCATTTCCTTCTCCAATGCATGAAAGAGAAAAGTGAAAGTGAAGTCGCTCAGTCTGTCTGACTGTTAGCGACCCCATGGACTGCAGCCCACCAGGCTCCTCCATCCATTGGATTTTCCAGGCAAGAGTACTGGGGTGGGGTGCCATTGCCTTCCCCGGTGCTGTGGGCTACTACTCCAGAAACAACAATGTATACATAGATTTGATGTTTTTGCGATGATATGAACCCTCTAGTGCCCATCCTTAGACTAATCTTAGGTCTAAAAACCCTGCTTTCCTTAGGATGAGTTGTTACTGTAATCACTATAAGAACCTAAACTTTATTAATTTAAGTGTCAATTTCACAATAAGGAGCTCATGATCGGAGCCACTGTCAGCTCCGGGTCTTGTTTTTGCTGACTGTACAGAGCTTCTCCCTTGTCTGCTATAACCAATCGGATTTCAGTATTGACCATCTGGTGATGTCCGTGTGTAAAGTCAACGCCTGTGTTGTTGGAAGAGAGTGTTTGCTATGACCAGTGCATTCTCTTGGCAAAGCTCTGTTAGCCTTTGCCCTGCTTCATTTTGTCCTCCAAGGTCTAATGTGCCTAGTACTCCAGGTATCTCTTGACTTCCTACTTTTGCATTCCAATTCTCTATGATGAAAAGACATCTGTTTTGGTGTTAGTTCTAGAAGGTCTTGCAGGTCTTCATAGAACCATTCAATTTCAGCTTCTTCAGCATTTGTGGTTGGGGCATAGACTTGGATTATTGTGATGTTGAATGGTTAAAAGGACAGAAACTGTAAGGATCTAACAGAAGCAAAAGATATTAAGAAGAAGAGGCAAGAATACACAGAAGAACTACACAAAAACGGTCTTAATAACTGGGATAACCACAATGGTGTGGTCACTCACCTAGAGCCAGACATCCTAGAGTGGGAAGTCAAGTGGGCCTTAGGAAGTATTGCTCTGAACAAAGCTAGTAGAGGTAATGGAATTTCAGCTGAGCGACTGAAAATCCTAAAAGATGATACTGTTAAAGTGCTGCATTCAATATGCTAGCAAATTGGAAAACTCAGCAGTGGCCAAAGGACTGGAAAAGGTCAGTTTTCATCCCAATCCCAGAGAAGGGCAATGCCAAAGAATGTTCAGATGTGAAAGTGTTAGTCACTCAGTTGTGTCTGACACATGGACTGTAGCCCACCAGTCTCCTCTGTCCATGGGATTTCCCAGGCAAGAACACTGGAGTGGGTAGCCATTCCTTTCTCCAAGGGATCTTCCCAACCCAAGGATTGAACCTGGGTCTCCTGCACTGCAGGCAGATTCTTTACCATCTGAGTCACCAGGGAAGGCTACAAGAATGTTCAAACCACTGTACAACTGCGTTCATTTCACATGTTAGCAAGGTAAAGCTCAAAATCCTTCCAGCTAGTTTTCAGCAGTACATGAATTGAGAAATTTCACACGTACAAGCTGGATTTAGAAAGGGTAGAGGAACCAGAGGTCAAATTGCCAACAGCCACTGGATGATAGAAAGCAAGAGAATTCCAAAAAAACATCTACTTCTGTTTCATTGACTATGTGAAAGCCTTTGACGGTGTGGATCACAACTAAGATTGCCATGAGAAAACCTTAGATATGCAGATGATACCACCCTAATGGCAGAAAGCAAAGAGAAACTAAAGAGTCTCTTGATAAAGGTGAAAGAGGATAGTGAAAAAGCTGGCTTAAAACTCAACAGTCAAAAAACTAAGATCATGGCATCCAGTCCCACCACTTCATGGCATATAAATGGGGAAACAATGGAAACAGTGACAGATTTTATTTTCTTGGGCTCCAAAATCACAGCAGATGGTGGCTGCAGCCATGAAATTAAAAGATGATTGCTCCTTGGAAGGAAAGCTATGGCAAACATAGACAAAGTATTAAAAAAGTCAAGACATCACTTTGCTGACAAAGGTCCGTATAGTCAAAGCTATGGCTTTTCCAGTAGCCATGTACAGATAAAGAAGGCTGAGCGTCAAAGAACTGATGCTTTTGAACTGTGGTCCTGGAGAATATTCTTGAAAGTCCCTTGGACTGCAGACAGATCAAACCAGTCACTGTAAAGGAAATCAATCCTGAATATTAATTGGAAGGACTGATGCTGCAGCTCCAATACTTTGGCCATCTGATGGGAAGAACTGACTCACTGGAAAAGACCCAGATGCTGGAGAAAATTGAAGGTGGGAGGAGAAGGGGACAACAGAGGATGAGATGGTTGGATGGCATCATTCAAGTCAATGGACATGAATTTGAACAAACTCAGGGAGATGGTGAAAGACAGGGAAACACTGTGTGCTGCCGTCCATGGGGCGACAGAGAGTTGGACATGACTTAGCAACTGAACAATAAAACTTTATTAGCCTAACCCTGACGCCTTTGAAGAGATGCTTCAGAGTTTACCTTCATTATTGTCCATAATAAATTAGTTATCAAGAGCCAATATTAACATATACTTTCCTAGTGGTCTAGTGGTTAAGATTCTATTCTTCCACTGCTGGGGGCACAGGTTTGAACCTTGATCAGGGAACTAAAAAGCCACACACCACATGGCTGGGCCAAAAGGAAATAAACTTTACATAAAGAATCAACATTAATTAAAGAATATTTTTCCATCTTTACCAAAGCTATTATTGAAAGCATTATATTTACATGAAGTGATTCAAGATCCTTTTTATAAGAACCTACTTGATAAATAAATTCCTCCTATAATTCATTTCTAGGAGAAAAAATTACCTTAAAAATTGATCTTTGGTGTAAAAAACCAAACCAGTAGAGTTGTGGTAACACCATCTTGCTCTTTCATCTACTCCCAGCTAGTAGTTAAAATTTAGTGTTCCATTTATCATAATTCTATCACCTAGATTTCCCCCTTCTGTGCTTGGATCTTAATATATTTATTGTGAGCATTTCAAACATTCTTGTTAATATGGAATGTAAATTATATATTATCACATACAAACTTTGTAACTGTCCTATTTCATAAGCATATTATCTGCCATCCTCCATGATTCTTTACTAAAGATGAAGAAATAGATTCTAAGATCACACAGAATAAATGGCAGGCTGTGTAATCAGTATATCTGCATTCCAGATCCAGGTCCAGGCTTCCCTGGTCCTCAGATGGTAAAGAATCTGCCTGCAATGGGAGAGACCTGGGTTTGATCCCTGGGTTGGGAAGATCCCCTGGAGGAGGGCATGGCAACCCACTGCAGTATTCTTGCCTGGAAAATCCCCATGGACAGAGGAGCCTGGTGGGCTACAGTCCATGGGATCAAAGAGTCGGACATGACTGGGTGACTAAGCACAGATGCAGGTCTGCCACTCACCCTGCAGTGACTTTAGCAGAAATCACCTAAATTTCTTGGAGTCTCAAATTTTCGTCTCTAAAATTGAGTTGAGATACACATCACTTAGGGTTACACTAAGAACTGAGATTATGCATGCAAAGAATTTCTTTTATGGCATGTACAAGCAAAGAAGGATATGGAGGAAAAACAGCAGCACATACTTGTTTGGTAGTAAGGAAATGGTTAACAACCCATCCTTGCTCTGTCTACTGATGAAATAGTGAAAGACTGCAGGTTGACAGATTTTTTAGGGGGTGCCCAGAAAAGCAGTGGGCACCAACTCTCCTCCGACCTCACCCCATCCAGCCCCACAGATGCTACTTCCACGAGATTCTCAGGCAGTCACCTAAAGGTGATGAACTATGGCTAAGGACAGAGAATGAGTGTTAGGGGGCTGTGAGATGAGCCAGCATGGGCTGGGCTAGATGGTTTGGCTGTGTTGGCTAAGATAATGTATTTTTCTTCTTTTACATTTTCAGTTATGGTTCAGGGTTAGGTTCTATAATTCATGGGCCTTAGAATGAGAAACATCACACTGCTTTGCGTTTCCCACTCATCACACAGGGGAAATGTAATCCTTGTCCTGATCATGACGTACAGTAAAATCTACAGGACTAGTTAATGTTGTTACTTACAGACAAGGATGGATGGGGCAATTTAGAGGCTTTAAACATTCGGTAGCGGGACTTCCCTGGCGGTGATTATGACTTTGCCTCCCAGTGCAGGGAGTGTGGGCATAATCCCTGGTTGGGAGCTAAGATCCTACATGCCTTTGGGCCAAAAAAACAAAACATAAAACAGAAGCAATATTATAACAAACTGAATAAAGAATTTTAAGATGGTCCACATCAAAAAAATCTTTAAAAAACAGATTCAGTAGTGAAGTCATATTCAGAGTTAAGGTTAATGAAGACAAAATAATTAGCAAGTCAGAAAACCATTTAGACTCTAATCAGGAGAATTCGTTTCTAGTCCCCACATTTTTATTTCCTAATTAAAAACTTTTTTTTCAATTGAAGTATAGTTGATTTACAATGTTGCATTAGTTTCAGGTGTACAGCAAAGTGAATTAGTCATACATATACATATATCTACTCATTTTAAGATTCTTTTCCCACATAGGTCATTACATACTACTGAGCAGAGTTACCTGTGCTATACAGTAAGGTCCTTATTAGTTATCTATTTTATATATAGTAATGTGTATACAGGGGGAAGGCAATGGCACCCCACCCCAGTACTCGGAGGAGCCTGGTGGGCTGCAGTCCATGGGGTCGCTAACAGTCGGACAGACTGAGCGACTTCACTTTCACTTTTCTCTTTCATGCATTGGAGAAGGAAATGGCAACCCACTCCAGTATTCTTGCCTGGAGAATCCCAGGGATGGGGGAGCCTGGTGGGCTGCCGTCTATGGGGNGAGCCTGGTGGGCTGCAGTCCATGGGGTCGCTAACAGTCGGACAGACTGAGCGACTTCACTTTCACTTTTCTCTTTCATGCATTGGAGAAGGAAATGGCAACCCACTCCAGTATTCTTGCCTGGAGAATCCCAGGGATGGGGGAGCCTGGTGGGCTGCCGTCTATGGGGTCACACAGAGTCGGACACGACTGAAGTGACTTAGCAGCAGCAGCAGCACCAGCAATGTGTATACATCACTCCCAATCTCCCAGTTTATACCTTCCCACTCTTCCCCCTGGTAACCATAAGTTTATTTTTTACATATGTGACTCTGGTCTCACATTTTAAATAGGCTTATGGGCTTGACTGGACTTCCCTGGTGGCTCTGACGGTAAAGAATCTGCCTGCAATGCAGGAGACCCAGGTTTGATCCCTGGGTCGGGAAGATCCCTGGAGGAAGAAATGACAACCCATCCCAGTATTTTTGCCTAGAGAATTCCATGGACAGAGGACCCTGGCAGGCTACAGTCCATGGGATCACAAAGAGTCGGAGATGACTGAATGACTAACACACACATAGCCTTGACCAAATGACCTGTACTCGCTGGGCCTCGGTTTCCTCATCTGTAAAAGAAGTTGATCTAAAGGATCTCTAAGGTCCTTTCCAAGTGCAAAACGCTTTAACGTATCTTTTAAAAGACATGCACATGTCCCACTTCCTTGCTGTTTGGATAGATAAGTCTGAGAAGTATCCCTGTGGGAAGGAGGCCTAGGCACCCGCATTAATAGTAGTACCATCTTCACTGACACTCTGTACTGGCTGCCTCCCTTCCCCTGTCCCTGCTATTACTGCCTAGGACCACCTCTCAAATAAACTGCTTACAATCTATATTAGGGCATGTGGGCATTGGAGCTCAGGCTGAACTGGGTCTGATTTCCAATGCTGTGTCTAACCACATGATCTTGGACAAGTCACTCAACTTCTATATGCATCAGTTTTCTTGTCTATACACTAGAAACACTATCATCCTCCTAGTAGGGCTTCTGTGAAGATTAAATAAGATAAGGCACATTAGAATTTAGCAAAGTGCCTGGCATACAGTAAGTGTTCAATAAATGCTATTATTGTAAAATATATTTTTATTTTTCACATTTTATGTTTGGTCTTTTTTCACTAACCTGTTATAATGTTTCAGAAAATAATTATCATACCACTATAACTAACATTTGAATCTAGAATAATTATTCCTTGCCTAATTCAACTTACCAACTTAATAACACTAAGAAATTGATCAAGTTTAATTGATTCTAGCTAATGCTAGCCTTTGTATTTTTGCTTTCAATCTTTACAGAAGTCATTTAAGGGAGGTAGGAACCAGCTCTAGGTTCTATGTATTGGCTCACATTATTAAAATAAGCTTAAATAGTATATGGATACTAAAAGCTTAATTAAAAATAAGAAGTAGAGTTGAATATGTACCATTAGTATGGTATGCTAAGCAAAGGAAAAAAAAATCTACATGTACTCTGCTTTTTACAATCTAAATGGCAAAGTTTAACTTGTCTTTATTAATGAGGTGCATAAAATACTTACAGAGGCAAAGGTTCTGACAATCTACTATCAAACAGCATAAATGATTACAGTCTAACAGCTGTAATTAAAAAAAAATACCGCTGCAATTTTGACTGGTTCTGGTTGATTAATCAAAAAAAATTGTTTGAAGAATCAAAAAATTATATATATACCATAAATATGTATTTTACCTTTAGACATTTTAATAAGCACTAATTTACCAATTTTCCAAAGTAGTTTCAAGATTTCCCTTGAGGAAGAATTCCTGCCCAATATTTTTCTCACATAAACCATAGTCAGAATTCATTTTCTACAATTCTCACTTTTAGTGTTCTATGTGGACTGAAAACTAAGAAACGAAAAGAAAGCAAACAGAAAAAAATTGCAAACCAAGCTTAGGATATTATCTCTCAAGCTTTCAAAATCTTCTCTCCAATTCTTTACAGTTCTCCTACCTACTTTTTAAGTCACTCGCTTTAAAGGAAACTTTCCAAAGAATACAACATTCTCTTCACAGGAATAATACTCTTTCCTTTTGTACTTTTATAGATTTACACACATTTAAATTATCTAATCACAATAACAAGCATAACTGACACCAGTAGGCTTGCAATAAGGACAGTCACTGACCCAGTGGCAGGAGCAGGGAACAGGCTACTAGAAGCCCACATTCATCACATCTGGGCAGCATTTTGGAGAAGGAAATGGCAACCCACTCCAGTGTTCTTGCCTGGAGAATCCCAGGGACGGGGGAGCCTGGTGGGCTGCCGACTATGGGGTCACACAGAGTCGGACACGACTGAAGCGACTTAGCGGCAGCACGATCTCATGGGGTCAAGCAGGTAGGTGTCAAGAGGATTATCTCTATATTAGAATGTGTGCATGCTAAGTCGCGTCAGTCATGTCCAGCTCTGTGACGCTATGGACTGTAGCTCACCAGGCTCCTCTGTCCATGGGATTCTCCAGGCAGGAATACTGGAGCGGGTTGCCAGCCCTCCTCCACGGGACCTTCCTGACCCAGGGATCGAACCCCTGTCTCCTATGTCTCCTGCACTGGCAGGCTGGCTCTTTACCGCTATTGTCACCTCGGAAGCCCCATATTAGGATGACTCACATGTAACTGCCAATATCCAAACGGTTTTTCCTAGAGAAATGTCAACGGATTATGTTCAACCTAATATAGTTCTATTTTTTAATTGTAAAAGTATTGACTATACTTAATGTTTAATCTTATATCTATTACCCCCTTTTCTCCTCCCTTTGAACAATGAATAGTGGTTCTTACACTTCACTTTTTAAATTCCACATTTGCTCAGGAATAAGTTATTCTATAAGCAGTCACTTGAGGTTGGTTTCCTAAGAATGTGATTTCTATTTTCTTTCTTTCTTCAGGTTAAGGTCTCACTGGTTAGAATTTCAAAGAAATTTTTCAAAGACTGAAGGTATAAGAATATGCCTTGCAGTGAATTGCAGGATAAAAGCGGAGGGACTAATGTGTGAGGTCAGCATTAGTTTGTTTGTTCCTCATCTTTGGGCTTGTAGGATCCAGCACAGCACTGTCTGCCTAAAGAAGGCAGGAACCAGGAGGAAGAGGTCTGAGCAGAGAAGCCCTGGACAGACTAAGGATAAGACCTCATGATACAAGCAGCCTTTCCTTCTCATCGGCCCGTGTTACGCCATGTAACTATAATAAGCAAACACATCGTAAGTGTGATATTAAGACAAAAATCCCACAATTTGGGATGGAAAGGAAGAAGACAAAGGAACGAGGGGCTGTATTTAGATGAGGGACAATTTGCCAAACTCTCTTTTTCTTGTTCTCATATTTCTACCATTGACCCTAAAAAGTCTAAAATAAGGTTTATGTTTATGGTTGTCCTTAAGTATTATTAAGTATTAGTCGCTCAGTCCTGTCTGACTCTTTACAATCCCGTGGACTGTAGCCTGCCAGGCTCCTCTGTTCATGGGATTCTCCAGGCAAGAATATTGAGTGGGTTGCCATTCCCTTCTCCAGAGCATCTTCCTGACCCAGGGATCGAACTAAGGTCTCCGGCATTGCAGGCAGATTTTTTTTTTTTTTTTTTAACCATTTTAGCTACTTGGGACCTCACAAAACTAGTGTTGGGTATCAGAACCCTAGTGGCTTAAGAGACACCCTCTAAATTATCAACCCACAAAGTTATTATACTAAGGCAGAAGAGCCTGAATGTTGTAACTATACTTGGGTTTAAATCCTAGCTGCACACTTGTAACCCTGGACCCTTGCTGAGCACAATTTCTGCTTCTTCGCTTGAGCACCTTTCTTCACTTTTCTGCATCCATGTGTGCTGTGAGGATTCTGGTGCAGACCTTGCTGTCTTCAGAGAATTCATGAGAAAAATGCACAGAAAGTGCCTGACTGCAACTACTGACTGATACCTAAAAGATGCTCGAACTTTTCCTCTCGTAATCGTTAGCAAGAGCGTGCATTCTATAAACATTTGGCACAAGCTCATTTTCTGTTCCCAAATCGTTGTGGAAGGGAGCTGTCCTTGCCAGGGTCAGATAGAGAAAAGAGATAAAGCTCCACAGGAGAGGGAGTGGATCCAGAATGATGAAGTTGCAAGTGCAGAGGGGTGCTTTTGAAATACCAATCTGAACAGGTCCCTTCCTTTCTTAAAAGCCTCCAAAGCCCGCTCCCCCCACCACATTGCCTGTATAATAAAATCCAAAATTTTTACTAGGTGAAATGCAGCCTTCAGTAAGCGGAGCATGCTTAGCAACCTCCTATCACACCCTGCTCTGCAGTGATTTTTACAGTGTTTCCAGTTCTCTGAATGCACCACAGCCTGAATTTGACTTCCAGCCCTCAGCCCATTTCTCTACTCCAGTGTTCCTTCTTTCGGCTCAGGAGGGCAGTTCTGCCTGCCTTCCCGTTTGACTTCCCCCATGCTCTGTTTCTGTTAATCACAGTTTTTCACACTGTACTGTATTTACCTTCCTTGAACCCACACAGACCTAGACAAGCTTCAGCATCCTGCCAACCACTCTGCCTGATGCAAACCTAACATTCAGATGTTTATTGAATTTGAACTGCAATTCCCAAATTTTGGCTGAGTTTGACTCTATAGTTAATATTGGAGGAGACAAAGGAGCTGGGCTGCTGGTGGTCAAGGCCTGTGGCTGCTTCTCCAAGTGGATGTAGATTTGTCTTTAACAAGGCAGTCTTACAAGTTATATGTATCCGGTCCCATCACTTCATGGGAAATAGATGGTTTGGGAAGATCCTCTGGAGAAGGAAATGGCAACCCACTCCAGTACTCTTGCCTAGAAAATCCCATGGACGGAGTACCTGGTAGGCTACAGTCCATGGGGTCTCAAAGAGTCAGACACTGAGCGACTTCACGTCATAGCTGTTATGGTAGAACTGTGCACCGCTCCCCAAGTATTTTGAAGTCCTAGCCTCTAGTACCTGTGAACCTGATCTCATTTGGAAATAGGGTTTTTACAGATGAGATTAGATTGTGATGAGATCATTAGGATGGGGCCTAATCAAAAAAATTAGCAGAAGTCATTAGAAGAGACAGACAGAATATCATGTGAAGGTGACAGGCAGAGGTTAGAATGATACAGCTACAAGGAAAATAACACCAAGAATTGACAGCTACCACCAGAAGCTAGAAGGTGGCAAGGAAGCATTCTGTACAGAGCCCCAAAAAGGAACCAATCCTGCCAAAACCTTGATTTTGGACTTCTAGCCTCCAGAACCGTGAGAGAACAATTCTACTGCTTTAAGCTGTCTGGTTTGTGGTCCTTTGTGACAGCAGCCCTAGGAAACCAACACAATAGCTGATAAAGCCTTAGAGGCTCCTTTGTTCTTTTAAGTATATTGTTTTTTTCTTGATTATAAAATAGTATTTGTTTTTTATATAGATATCTAAAATATACATAAATACTGCAAACAGAAAATTTAGAAATACATACAATCCCATAGAAGGAGAGAATCACTGTTAATAAAGCTGCTGAAATACATTCTTAATAGTACCCTGGCCTAGCCATCAAACTCTAAAGTGAAATTTCATTTTAACATCTTTTCACTAATAAGCAATATAGCTAACTAAGGGACACACTGAAGACTTTTCAGTGATATATTACAACCGTCCACCTTACTAGTAAAACTATTTAAAACTTTAGCAAGCTATCTGTAAGTATATCTATACTCATATATACTTATATATACCTATACATAGGTAAGTGTGCATGCTAAGTCACTTCAGTCATGTCCAACTCTGCAACCCTATGGACTGCAGCCCACCAGACTCTTCTGTCCATGTGGATTCTCTAGGCAAGAATACTGACTAGAGTGGGTTGCCATCCCCTCCTCCAAGGGATCGTCCCATATGTAGGTAGATAGCAAGTTAAAGCAAAAAAACAAACAACAAAAAAAAAACCTCATTCATTATAGGGCTCCTTTTTATAAAGTTGAAGGATTATAGTAAGAAAGATAATCAAAGAATAGATGACTTTTGATATAGAAAACCACTGTCACTCTACAAATGGAGGAACTGGAGAAGATGATACTAGAAAATTTATTAAACACAAAATAAAATTAAAGTAATAAGGACAAACTATACTACCACCACCCCAAAAAACAAATTTTAAGTAACTTTTAATGTTTGTATCTTTTTGCTCAACTTCTTTATGTCCAGTAGAGAACTGTGCTTTATTTATTCTGGCTGCTACTAATCAACAGTTTCCAATGGTAACTAATTAGAGAAAAACAAGAGTGCATATGTATCCAGAATACAGAGTATGAACATGAAAGACAATGGCTTATGGCAATCTGCTTCAAGACAGGATCTTCAGAAGAAAAGTACGCCAAGGCAGGTATCACCTAACATTCCTTTGCCTTGACAAAGCCCCAAACTGAACTCCTGCTTTACCTCTATCTTCTTCCCATCTTAGCTGATGGTAACTTCATCATTCAAGTCACTCAGAAGAAATAATCTCCGTATCATCTTTGACGCCTCTTTCTTGAATATCTCAGACAGAATGTGCTCAATTCTTACGACTTCTGCTTCTACTATTCTGGACTTTGCCGTCATCAGATCTTTCCTGGATTGCCAGATAACGTCCTAATTGTCTCCTTGCTTCTACCATTAACTGTTACAGTCTAGTCTCAAGATTAGACATAAAACTTCTAAAATTACATGATAAAGCCATCCCTCTGCTCAAAATTTTTTAATGGGTCCTTATCACACTCAGATTAAAAATCAAAAGTCTTTACAGTGGCCTGCAAAGCTTATGCTACCTGCTAAAAGTAAAAATGCTTTTTTCTAAACTCATACCACTTCTGAGCCCAGATGTGTGTGTTTTTACACAATAAGCAATTCTCTGATTCTCAAAAGACACTACAATTTAACTCGATTTGACACTACTGGAGTTAGTATCAGCTTCCACAAGCCAACGGCTCAGTCCCACCAGACTGACTCCCCATTTCAGACACCAACCACAAGTCCCAAGTAGTCACCTGTATTTCTGATCAAGCACCAAAAAGTTAGGGGTTCCCTCCAACCTCTGCCAAGGATTCAATTAACTTGCTGGCATGACTCTGGAAAACAGCTTACCTGAGTGGATTTCAAGTTCATTATAAAAGGATACAACTCACAAACAGTCTGATGGAAGAGCTGCACAGGGCAAAGAATGCAGGAAGGGGCAAGGAGCTTCCACACCCTCTCAAGAACACCATCCTCCCAACACCTCTACAAGTTCACCAACCCCAAAAGCTCTCCAAACCACTTCAGTTAGGATTTTTTCATGGAGGCTTCATTGTGTAGCCATGCTTGATTAAATATTTGGCCACTGGTGAGTAGCTCAACCTCCACGTCTCCCCTCTCTGGAGGTTTGAGTATATGTGTATGGTGAGGAGAGAGGGTGGAGGGCTGAAAATTTCAGTCCTCTAATCACATGGTTGGTTTCGTGGCAATCAGTTCTCACTCTGCGGCTAGCACCCAGTCACCAACACACATTTATCGCAACCACAGCCATCTCAACACACATTTATCACCTTTCAGATTTCAAGAATTTTCGGAGCTGTGTGCCAGGAAACAGGCAGAGACCAAATATACATTTCTTCTTATGTAACACCAGCCCATCTTTTCACCTCTAACTCCATCCCTAACTACTTTCCCCTTACATTCTCTGTTTTCAACTTTATGGGCCTTCTCATTATTCCTGAACAAACCACGCAAACTCCTGCTCTAAAGCCTTGACACTCTATTCCTCTGTCTGGAATACACTTCCTCTTGATACCCACATGACTTCTCCCTGGCTCACTTCATGTTTGCTTTGCTCAAAAATCACCTTCTATATGAGGCTTATACTTAAAATTGCCACCCACTCCATATTCCCAATTCCCCTTGCCCTTCTCTATTTTTTCTTTTCTCCTTGGCATTCTTTACCAACTATGATAGCATACAACTGACTTATTGTTTTTTATCACTGTTTATCATTGTTTCTCCTCCCAATCCTCTTAGAATATAAACTGAATTCCAAGCAACTAGAACAATACAAAGTACATTGTAGGCAGTCATTAAATACTTACTGAATGAAGCTCAGGAAATAAAGCGAAACCTCAATCAACAAACCCTATGAAATGAACAAAGAGGGCCTAGGCATTAAAGATAGAGGACAATTTCCCACCACTTGGCAGCTAGGTTAGTGTCAGTCGTATACTGACAAGGAGGTAAGATTATTTCAGGCCTATACAGCAGTAAGGTACTGACCTTATAAGAGGAAACATCTTCTAGGGTTCAAACAAACTGCTCACCTAAAAACAGGGTGGGCCATTATTAGAGGACCAAGATTTTATTATGCAGGGTGAGAAGTTTAGAAGAAGATAAAGCACAAAGTACCTGGTTAACAAAGAATGCCCTGATGGGTTCTTGACAAGGATGGAATTCATGTTCTGATACTGACCTCACGATTTCCAATTATTCTACCTCTGAAAAATTTCCACCAACACAGCATATTACTCAATTACTTAATCATTAAAAGCAAATGAATTCTATTATCTATAATTATAATCTATATTAAAAAGTTCATAGAATTATTGTAAGAATAACAAACCATGTCTAAAATAACTAATAAATGCCCAAAACATGGCAAGCACTCAGTAAAAATGCAAGCTAACTATAATGACAGCAAAACACAATCTTTGATATAAAGTGATTTTTAACAATATAAAAAACACATTTGAAGAAAAAGTAAAAGCTGTATTGATATTTTACACCCCATTTTGTTATTCCTCCATTTCTTGAAACTGACGTATCAATCTTGACTAAAGACTTAATCCAGATTAGTGGCATCAGATAAACTGTACAATGAATTATTAACTTCCAAATTTTAAAATCTGTTAAGTCACTCTTAGTAGAAAATAAGCAGTTTCATTTGTAGAGTTATCCTACTTTCAGGAAACTTAAAATACGAAAACTTCTAATTACAAAAAAAAGTTTGGGAATGCTTCACTTTACAAGTGGATTCACCACAGTATTATTTTAAACATTCATTTACGAACTGAGCTAGAGAAAGAGAAATGAGTTACAATGTTAGAAGGCAATGCATCAGAAATAAAGTGAAAGCAATTCTGAAATAATGTAAGCAACAGAGATTTAATTTGGAAGAATTCAACCAATGTACAACTTTTCAGAAAAATTCAAAACTTCCTTAATGACAATTTTAATTCATAAATAACACAACAACCATGCAGCCATAAACAATAACTAGCAACTTTTCTGAAGTGACTCATGTAAAATAAAAGTTCTTCAACCATATGCAATGGCTTGTAGCACGTTGGGGTATGTCACGGAACACCTTTGATGGCAGCCTATAGACCCCTTAGGATGATGTTTGTGAAAACATAAAATATAATTCATGGGATTACAATAAAAAAAGGATGGAAAAAGTGTATAAGAGTCCCAAGAAAACCAGTTACATTAAAATTCAGTTCTAATCATAGACCACAGTTTGAATCATGAATCCTCAGTTAATAAAAGAACTGCTGATAGAGGATATGGATTAACGTGGAAAAGCAAAGAAGAAACACTTTTGCCTAAATATTCTATACATGTAGTATTCTTAGTATTTAAAAAAATAACTTGCCAAGATTAGGATATTATATAGTTATCTAAAGTTTAAATAACCTTTGAAAGTTTTTATCTCTGGTAGAACATTTCTTGTTCCTACTGTGCACATACTATAATGCAAAATAACATTTTCAGCAGGAAAATAATTTGTGATTTGACTACTGAATGTGTACATTACCTTAAAACAGAATTTTCATTTTTGAACTCTTTGTCTGGCTAAAAAAAACTTCTAAATCATTATTCCCAAAATATCCTGGTACTGCACAGTTTAAAATATACACTTGACACTAAATAATGGAAAAGATCTTGAATCACAGTATTTACTAAAGTCGTTGTTTTTTGATTTTTTAAGAAAAAGAATAAACTAGGTGAGAAATGGTGCTCTTCCACCACTAAAATAGCTTTCTTTGAAAAAAACAACTTTTTTGTATCTTCTAAAAAAAATATTAATAAATGACTATTAGTGTCAAGTTACAGGAGCTATACAAATCTACCTACATTTATAAAAACATTTTTTTAGTTAATAGGGAAAATGAAAGATCTGTTCTCGGTTGTAGGAAAAAACACACATAACTAGTGAGTTGAGTAGAATAAATCACTTTCATGTCATCACTAGTAATTGTGAACCTAAACAAACTGTACAGTGAGTTCATTTTAAAAACGGATAAAATTTAAAATAAAAACAAAAACCTTGTTTTTTCAGAGCATAACTAACTCCTTCCTACAGTGTGTTTGTCTATTTGAAATTATGACAACGGCAGATAAAGCATATATTACTTTTGCAATATGTTTCATTTGTTTTTATTTATCTTTGCCTAGACCATCATCATGGAACTGAAAAAAATAGAACATTAAACTAACAAGAAGTGTTTATTTATTTATTTTCCAAGAGGTATTTAATATTAACTTAGCCAAAAGTTCATTTCAATCCGAATTTTGTTAGGAATTTCTCCTTCTAAATACTGAGAATTACGAACGCTTTTTTTTAAAGAACATTACTAAAAGTGAATCAGACCCTAATCACAAAGAACCTCCTAAATTTAAACATCTCTCAGAAATAGCCTTGAAAACTCACTGCAAAAAATACATATTTTCTTCCAGATAAGGAAATGGTTGGCAAACTCTTATCTAACAAATAAAGCCTTGCAGTACATTTGCAAGCATTAATGAAGCTTCGCACTGATGGAGGAAACCTTGTAGTGGAGTAACAAAACCTCAGAGCACGCTCAAATTGCAGGCTTCAGAAACGCTCTCTGCCACACCTGTGCAAGTACTTCCTGTTCTCCAAAGATATTTAAAAGTTGTTTGGTAAACGTCCCGTTGGAGAAAGAAATGGCAATCCACTCCAGTATTTTTGCCTGGAAAAATCTCATGGACGGAGGAGCCTGGCGGGTCGCAAAGAGTCGGACAAGACTGGCACACATTAGACCAGAAATGTCCACTAAATCGCCATTTAGAAGCTAAACATTAACTTCATAAATTACTACCACTAAATCACTAAATATTACTACTACCACTCAGAAATCACAGTCCGAAGAGTCTCACGAATCATCTCTTCTTCAATCAGAGCAACAAAACCTCTTTAAAAAGCGGCTGCTCGAGAGGCAATGGCTTGGTTAGTGAGGGGCAAGGACCAGGTAAGCGTAATATTCATAATTCCAAAGCACTAAGCGACCCAGCAGGATCCCAGGTTCCGCCTCTGGCCAGCCCTAACAGGGAGGCCTGGCGTGCTGTGATTCATGGGGTCGCAAAGAGTCAGACACAACTGAGCGACTGAACTTAGTTCATCTAAATAATGGAAATATCTATCTCTTTGGATATATTTATCACCAACAAAAAGGATAATTTTATTTGTCAAGGCAACAACATGTGCTTTTGATATATCTAAATCAGTTTCAAATCTCGATTTGTACAATGACATATCTGCAAAGGTAAGCATTACTGCAGTGTGAGTTGTTTATAATTACTACTAATACATCTATCCAACAACAGAGGATTAGTTAAGGAAATCATATTATAATTATTGGAATAAATGCAAATAATAGGAGTTTTAGAAATTATAAGAAAAATGCTTACTATATATTACAAGGAAAATATAAAATATTAAAACTCTATATGTAGTATGATAGAGGAAAACATGTATTTAAAAAAATGAGAGAGATAAAGGTAAAATGGCAAAATGTTTACTGTGGTAGAATCATGCTTGGGGGCAGAAATTTCTCTTTTTGGCTCCCCAATCTCACCACTTTGACACCTTCCAGTTTTCTTTTCTCCTCACCTCAGACCTCCCCAAGCACAGTCAGTTCTTCTTCAACAATCCCTTTCAGGATCAATCCAGGCCCACATCACCTTACACAGAGGTTTTGAGAAAAGATTCCCATTTAGCCTGTCTTCAGAATATCCAACTATCATATCTACTGTCAGAATAAGACAGTTATTCTACTTCTAAATTATCTACTGTGGTAAGCTCTTCATTTATGTTTTCTGCATTTTTATGTATGTGTTATATTTGTCAGTAAAATTGAGGTTTTCATGTAACTCACTGTGGTTTCATCTCTTGTTTTGCTAGGATAAGGTTAGGATTCACGATTCTCTGTTGATATGGCCCTTATTCATTACACTTCTAAGTGGAATGTTTAGCCAGGACAGGCGGGTTTCTGTCTGCAGCAATATCGCTGACAGAGGCCAGTTCCTCTTCTTCTACATTGCCTGCCAGCTCCCCCATGTTTACTGAAACAAACTCCTTAACATTCTCTAAAACCTAGCTTAAAAACTTTTAAGTTTTCTATCATCATCCAACCCACCCAATATATGCTACCTTAATTCATCTTGCATCATATTCTGCAAGCATTTATCAAGATGATACTAGTTGCAGGGCTTGAAAAGTTAGCCTTACTTAGTTTACAATCTTTCTATGGACCATGACTATTGATGAAAGAAGCTAACCAACAACAAAAAAATGACATAAGTGATAAACAAATGTTCAGGAGTGGGGAAGAGGGAGACTAGTAAAGAGAAGAGGGGAACAGAGGTGAGAATGAGGAAGGCTAGAAGGAAGAGACAAGGTAAAAGCTGAAAAGAGGTTTCCGACTGGGAAAAGTGTAATCTGAGACACGACCTCTGAGTTTTGCACCTGGGTGACTATGATAAAGGGGAGGAAGGCTAACATAACTGGTGTTAACTAGAAATGCTTTGCAGCAAAGCAAGACAAATCCAAAGGAAATATAGTAAGCCCCCTACAAATGACCAAGTTCTATTCCAAGAGTGTGTTTGTAAGTCCAACAGAGTTCGTACTATATTGTAATAGGTTTATAATACTTCTCACACAAATAATACATAAAAAACAAACACAAAAAATAAAGAAAACGTGTACAGTTGTACAACAGCTGGCATATTAGTAAGCCCCCTACAAATGACCAAGTTCTATTCCAAGAGTGTGTTTGTAAGTCCAACAGAGTTCGTACTATATTGTAATAGGTTTATAATACTTCTCACACAAATAATACATAAAAAACAAACACAAAAAATAAAGAAAACGTGTACAGTTGTACAACAGCTGGCATATAAGGGCTGGCATCAAGTGAACAGGCAAGACGAGTCACTGACTGGAGGAGGGAGAAGAGATGGGAGATGATAGAACTTGAAGGGTCATCAGCAAAAGGAAATGGAGAGCAAGCTGCTATTTCTTTCACACCTGACGTTGACGGCGCAGATTGTGGTTTCTTGCTGGAACTAGATGCACACTTGCACCTTTGAAAGTTCACAATCGGGAAGGTTCTTCATAGGAGGGGGACTTGCTGTATTACAATATGCACTGATAGATGCTACACCAGAACTGAATAAGATCCATGGAAACCACAGAATTTAAGGTGAGTGAGTAGCAGTGATAACCTAAGTAACAAAATTCTATGAAAAGGAAACCTAAATGAGTACAAAGTCACACAGAAGGAAAAAAGGAGCCAGAGAATGAGAGCCTGGTCAGTGAAGCATGAGACAGCACAGGACTTCAGGAAAGTCAGAAGGAAAGGAACTCTAGGTGAGTGGGTACCCAGAGTGGTTGTTACCAGCCTCAGCCCTGGACCAGAGCCCCTGAGTTGGCATCTCAGTTGGAATCTCCTCCTGCTACTTGTGTGCCTTTGGGCAAGTTCCTGTGTCTCAGTTCCCTTATCTGAAAAAGCATCATGTTTTCGTTTATTTACTCCATAGGGCTGCTGTGAGAATTAACAGATTTGATACAAGTTCTTAGAACAGTGCCAGGCCAAGAAGCATTCAATACATGTCTGCCACTGGGGGTGGAGGAGATTTTTTTTTTTTAATCCTCAGTGACCTAGAGGGGAACAATTTCAAGCCAGTAGGAGGAAAAAAAAACTACAAAGTAAGGGAATTGACAGTAAGGGAATTAACAGTCAAGTGATGGGCAAGAAGACTGGGGACAATCAAAAGTATGATGACTCTTTCAAGGCAGTGAAACAGTAAGAGCGAGAAAGAGTAACCTGAGAATACAGGGTTAAGTGGAAAAGCTTTTCGAGGGAATAGATCAGTAAGAGGAAAAAGGCTTGGTCGCCAAAACTATTCTTCAGCCGTTGTGGGACTTGTTTTCCCCAAGCTGGACAGGGGTAGAGACCAGATCCTTCCTGTCCCAGCCTTCCCCAGGGAGCTCTAAAGAACGCTCCCTTGGCATCCGGTAAGTTTGAATCAGCGCTGGTTGATTAGGGGGGAAGGCCCATTTTCTAACCAACGATACCTCGGAAGATGAAACAACAGGCTTTCCGATTTCCATCTCCGGCACGACCTGTTCTACCGCTCTGTACTCATCACTCTCCTCAGCCAGCAGCCGCTGCCGGGACAGGATGCAGTTCAGGGAGCCAAAAAGGCAGCGCCCGCTGCAAGAGCAGCGCCCCCAGTTAATTCTGGCCTCGAGGACACAAAAGCACCCCAGAGGGGAAAGAAACAGAAAGAAAGGGGCTCGGCCAGGCGGGGTAGGGGTAGGCTGTGGCGAGCAAGGCCAGATCCCGGAGCTGGGGAAATGACCTCGGCGGTCAAGGTCGAGGAGGTCCCTCTTCCTCCCCGTCCCACCAGCAAGCACCTTTGTCCTCCCGCCTGGAACAGCGGGGCCCAGTCCCCCGGGAAAGCTAGGGGAGGGCTCAAAACCCAGGGACGGCGGGGACGGCGGTCCCTGTGCGATGCTGGGGGTGGGGGGGCTCCAGGGAGGGAGCAGGTGAGCTCCGCGGCCCCGCCCGCCGGCGGGAAGGGCTTTGACCCTGGGCGCTCCCCGGCGTCGCGGCCGCAACTCCCGAAGCGCCCCCCAGAGTCCAGGCAGGGCCTGGCCGGGCTCCCGAGTCTTCCGTTCCCGGATCCCACTCCTCGCGCGCCGCGCCCAAGTTCCTTCCACTAGGCTGCCCTCGACCGCCCGGTCCTGGGGTCCTCTCCCTCTCCCCCCCCATCTCTCCTCCTCTGCGCCCCGGAAAAGTTAGGCCCCGGCCCCCCGGCTGGGAGCCGCGCACTCACCCCGCGAGGCGCGGAGCCGAAGCGCCTGGGCGCGCGAGCAGAGGGCGGCGGCGGGCGGCGGCGCGAACGCGGAGCTCCTCGCAGCGGCCCCTGCTGCCCTGGCCGCCGACCAAGCCGGGAAAGGGGCGGAGGCGGCCGGGGTGTCACCTGCCCGCTCTCCCACCCTGCGGCGTGACGCCGCGCAGCGCCGCCCCCTGCCCGCCCTCCGCGGCCGCCAGGTACCCGCGAGGGGGCGCGGGGAGGAGCCGCCCGCTGGGAAGGACCCGCTGGGAGGGGCGCGCGGCCGCGGGCGCCCCTCCTCCGCCTGGCTCGGCGCCCCGCCGCTCGCCTCGCGGCTGGGACCGGGGACCGAGGGTTGCTCGGGAAGATCGGTTCTGACCTCTGGACATTTCTTTCTGAGCACAGATGTCATCACCTGAGGTCATCTCGAGGCTTAAATAATAAAGGCTTAAATAATGTGAAAGCTGTTGTCAAGCATGACTCAGGATTAAGTTGCAGAAAAATCTGAAATGAGGAAAACCTGGCCGAGGATGAGGCTGGCGGCGGAGTGGTAGAGAAAAAAGGGAGTTCTCGCTCCTGAAAAGGCTCTTTCAGAGGGTTAATTCATTATCTAAAATGGTGACCAGACCCGACGGCCGTGAGAGGCCCAGTGCGGGTCAGCTCCTCCCCTTAAAAACTAGAGTTGCGGCGAATATTGGGGAGCGAAGGGGGCTATTAGAGCAATGAAGAGGAAATCGTGTATAATCTAAGTTAACTTTCTTGTTCTCATTAGTAACGGCAGCTGCTGCAGCCAGTACACTCCAGCACATTGACTTCTTATCCTGGGTTGGACTGAATGGTGGGGTGAGGATGAATGTTAGGCGTTGCCTTGCTTTGTGTCTGATCTTGATCCTCCTAACCGCTGTCATGTCTGGAAATCCTGGCATCAATATTTGGAAGGTAAAATAAGAATCCTAAGAAGTTAATTATTGTGGAGGCAAAAACTCAAGAAGAAGAATTGAGTTGTCTTCTAGAAGCCGGAATTTAGCAGGAGGGGCTGCAGTCCTGACCCCGCACTTCACAAACATGGTCTGTGAGTTTCTGCTGTGAGTTTTAAGCATGAAATCACTGCCAGAAGGTCCAGACTACCCAGGAGGAAGGGGAGGGAGAAAAAGCATGTTTCACTCAGGTACAGGTGTGGCCTTCCACCACCTAATCCTACTGCATCAACAGGACATTTTAAAGGTTTTATACAAAATGTTGAGAGCCCTCGTAGTAGCCACTGGGGAAGGGAAGAGCAACAAACAGGAAAGCTCAAATTTAAGAGAATCCCAGCTTCAGCGAAACTAAAGGCAATGGAAATAAAATAATATTATTAATCATTTAGATATTCTTGCTTCTTGATTATTGTGATCCTGAAGCCTGGAATTCTTTGTTAAAATAGGTTATTAAGTATTAGAGAAGCTAAAGATTTCTCTCTCTGTTTAGATAAACTTTGCTTTCATCATAAAAACATGCCACTTAATAGATGTGGCTACTGGGAACTAGAGACAATTGCTTAACAATATTTGCTTTTGTGTTTATGACTATCTACTTACCTATGTATAATTATGAAATTTCAAGTACGCAAAAAGGTCAAGTGGATTCATTCATTTAACATATATATTCAGTGCTTTTAAGTTCCAGGCTCTGGAGATTCAACAGATAACAACAACAACAAAAATACTCTGTTCTTGTGGAAGGTACCCTCACTTACCTTCATTCTAGTTGGGGATGACATAGCACAGATAACTAAACAAGCGAAATACAACTGTCATGTTATGATCAGTGCTGCCAAGAAAAATAAAGAAGGGAAAGAGATAGGGGCTTTTGGAGATAGGGAGTTGGAATGTTAAAGTAGCTAGGGAAGTCCTTAGCTGAAGGGGGCATTTGAGCCAAAATTGTAAAAAGATAAGTGGCAAGGTTGTGTATCTATCTGGGTAACAGCATTCCAAACAGTGGGAGCTATGAGGCTAACGGTATGGGCGAGCATCGGATGATCAAGTTCACAGAATAGCAAGGATGCCAGAGTGGTTGAACCTCAATAAGTGACGCCAAAGGGTCAAGGGAAACATTTTGAGTAAATATGTGACATCATGTAACTGAAGTTTTTAAAGGGAAGAGTAAGACAACTCTTTTGAGAGGAGGGCAGGAGCAGGATGGGAAAAGTAGAGGCAAGTTGGTAATTAGGAGGTTCTTTCAACATCCAGGTGAGAGAGAAAGATGGCTTGGACCAGCTTAACTGGGAGTGGTTCAGTTCAGTTCAGTCGCTCAGTCCTGTCTGACTCTTTGCGACCCCATGAATCACAGCACGCCAGACCTCCCTGTCCATCACCAACTCCCGGAATTCACTCAGACTCATGTCCATCGAGTCAGTGATGCCACCCAGCCATCTCATCCTCTGTCGTCCCCTTCTTTCTGTGTTCCCGCGCGGGTTCGATAGGGCTGGCGATCCAGTTGACTTACTCTTGAGCCGCGAGATCCCGCGAGAGCAGGGAATTGACCATTTTTCTTAAGGCGGGAGCGGAGCGCTGGAGTTAACTGTTGTTCGAGAAGGGAGGCTGCAGGTTGGCTTTTGTGGTGTAGAGGGAAGGAAGGAAGTTCTTCAGGTGGAAGTGGTTATTCCGATGCTCTTGGTTATTTATTTATTCATTATTTTATAAGCTTAGGGACACGAATCCACCAGAGACTGGGCTTTAAGTTGTTGTTACCTCAGAGAAAACGACCTTTATCGCTTCGCCTCGAAACCCTAGGCAAATTCGCAGTTCTCTTTAGCTTTCTGTGAATCCTTACAGTCTGTTTGCAGTTAAATGATTTACATTGGCTTGAATGTATATTCCCCAACTGGTTGTTTCGTGACTGTTTAATAACATGAAAGGCTTAATAAACATGTTGACCCGGTTAATGGTTAATTGTGAGAAAAATGTGGCTGCCTAGTTACTGTGCTTTCAACAGGTTTTAAATTGCGAGCTAATGTTTGGGAAATGGGCGAAACTTCGTTTTGTAATAACTTGTTTCTTAGGAAGAGTCGTAAAAGGAAAACCCACTGTCATCTTTAATATAAAAGATCCCTCTCAATGAGTAGTAAGGTTTTGGAACTCATTTCAAAGCTGTTGCAGGTTCAACATACAGATTCTAAAAAACTGAACTCTTAAACAGGTAGGTAACTCTAAATGTCTGTTCGAAGAAACAGAAGGAGGAAACATTTTAGATTGGTATAGGCGAGTAGTACCTGTGACTGAATCAAGGAGAATTTGTTGAGCATTTATTGTTCCCTTCACTGAATTGGGCACTGAAGAAAATACAGTGAATTTTAAAATACGGTTCTTGCCCTCAGGAAATTTAAAACTTGGAGAATGAGAAAAAGAACTACATTTAAAAAGTAACACCATTAATTCCCCCCTTGCTTTTCCTAGTGCTGCTTTCTCCTGGTTTTGCGACTACCTCTCTGAGGCACTTTAAATATTTTTATTCTTAACTGTGCCCTCTGTGTTCCCAGACTCTCCATTTTCTTGTGTTGTTATTTCTTTTGTCTCCTTGAACAGTCTTTTCCCCACGATGGACTTAGCTACTAGATATCCTGGGCACCTGGAGAAGGAAATGGCAACCCACCCCAGTATTCTTGCCTGGAGAATCCCAGGGACAGAGGAACCCGGTGGGCTGCGGTCTGTGGGATGGCACAGAGTTGGACATGACTGACGCTACTTACCAGCAGCAGCATCCTGGGCACCAAGGACTCCCAAATGGATACCGTCAGCTTAGATCCTTTTAAGCAACAGCATCTTTGGGTGTCATGTGCTGAGTCACTTCAGTAGTGTCCAACTCTTTGCAACCCTATGAACTGTAGCACACCAGGCCCCTCTGTCCATGGGATTCTCCAGGCAAGAATACTGGAGTGGATTGTCATTCCCTTCTCCAGGGGATCTTCCCGGCCCAGAAATCAAACCCTTGTCTCTCATTTCTTATGGCTTCTGCATTGCAGGCAGTCATATAGGTACTATGTCCCAAATTGACTTGGACATCTTTTCTGTTCCCTACTCCTAGTGCCGTATCTCTTCCCACCCATCTGGAACCTACACTGCTTTCATTCCCTATTTTAGATAATAGCACCCAGTTGTCCAAATCAAGAATCCATGTGTACCCCTATATTACATTTCCTTCATTACCTCTGTCCTGATATCAAATTTGATTAATTCATCTCCTTAAGGATCTCTCAACTCCCGCACCCCTTTTAATCTCCATTCTCACTGTCAGTCTATCGGCTAATCATCTCTCCTAACTCATCTCCCTTGGACCACTGCAATAGGCTCTAGTTATATCCCACTCCAGTCCAACATCCATGTCTGTTAATAATTTTTCTAACATGAAAATATGATTACATTATTACCAAGCTTTTTTGAGGAGCTCCCCATCTCCTTCAGGACCTGGCCCCAGACTTAGTCTCATCTACTTCTCTTGCCCATTTACTCCACGCTAGCTATATAGAATTCCTTGCTCATCTGTGTTTCTACTAGATTCTCTCAAGATCTTTTAGGTCTCAGTTGAATACTTATTTCATCCACGGAAACTTTCATAACTTCCTGAGACAGATTTGCCCTTCCTTCACCCGTTTATTTATGACGGTAAAGCACCTGCCTACAATGAGGGAGACCCGGCTTCAATCCCTGGGTCGGGAAGATCTCGTGGAGAAGGAAATGGCAACCCGCTCCAGTATTCTTGCCTGGAAAATCCCATGGATGGAGGAACCTGGTAGGCTACAGTCCATGGGGTCACAAAGAGTTGGACAGGACTGAGCGACTTCACACTTCACACACACATAACAATTATGTTGTACTATAGTTATTTCTTTGCAAATGTAACTGACAGAGCACTCTTGAAAAATAATTTGAACTATGGATAATAAAGACTCATACTATCTCCCTGCCTCCTTTCTAGATTGTAGAAGAATGCCCTTCAGTTTACCATGCTCAAGAATTTGACAAAACCATGACTCTACAGGTTTTTTAATTCTGTAACTTCAAACTTTCTGCTACTTCTTGGCATATTTAAGTACTGAGTTTTACATGGTATACTAGGTCACACGTTAGAGTCAAATGGGCAGTCTGAAGCAAACAGAAGAAAAAAAGGAAAATTGACAGTGCACCGTATTCTAGGACAGGAGTTGCTCCCAAAAAACTCTGCAGTTAGAAATGGCACAACATAAGTTTTAAATGTACTGCCTCTGAGAATTACTGTTTGTTCTTGAAGTATATGCGTATACGTTTAATTCAGTAGTTATTTTATTGGGCAGACCTAAATTAATGAGGAAAAATCTCTGCACTTCTCACTGACTTGAGATCATGAAAGATTTGGAATGCCAAAGACCACCTTATGTTGTTTCAATGAGGCCGAGCCGAAGTTTACATCATCAGCACCACCACACTTACATGCCTCTTAATTATTCTGGAGTGATTATAATCCAGACTTTGGGAGATGTACCATCTTGTGGTTCTATTCACCCTATTCACTAATAAGTGGTAGAAATAGCAGATCCAGACTTAGGGAGATGTACCATCTTGTGGTTCTGTTTACCCTATTCACTAATAAGTGGTGGAGGTAGCAGTATTCTATCCTGAGAAGCTGTCATCTGGTAGTTCCAGGAGGTAAACAACAGCTAAAGACATGGCAAACCATGAATGGGCTGGTTAGGATAAAGTGAAATACAGTATAGAGAAGTTGTAGCTAAATGGCTGTCTCAGGATTGGATGTGAGACTAACTCCTTTTTTCCTAGTTGCATGAAGGAAATGTTGACAAGTGTTATCTTAGTAAACTTCTAGAGTACAGGGACTATATTTTTTCACTGTGCATTTCTAGGGCATAGCACAGTGCCTGGCATAGATATATAACAAATGTGTTCAGTGGATGGGCTGAAGAACTAGAAGTTCTGTTTATTTTTTAGAGAATAGAGATATCTGTGTGGACCAGAATTGTTGGGGAAAGCTGCTATGGGAGATCAGATATGAGCTTCAACTTGGAATGTTCACGGGTAGGCATATTTGAAGGCACTGTGGAGGAGATATGACTATTCAAGAGCAAAGTTTTAGAAACAGGAATTAAAGCCAATGAAGGGCTATAATAGGAAGCCTTTTAAGTTCTTGAACAGGATGTTTAGTTTGGAATTATATACGGATTTGTAGGGGAAATTGTAGTGAGGCAAGAAAATGAGCTAAACCAGTACAATTCCAGAGAAACCTTCAGTGATGATGAGGCCAAGCAAAAAATCTAGTCATAATCAACCACTTCCTCTTTGACTCACATACCAATTTTTGTAACACCATCCTCATACATGGCTTTCCTCCAACCTGTTTGGTTGTTCCTTTCCAACCTGCTTTTCTCTTACACTCTCTAGATGATGGTGTTCCTTAGTGCCTGGCCCTAAGACCAGGTTTTATCCTCATGGTTTTAAATATATATTTTGCACACAGCAGCCAAAGTAGCCTATTTTAAATGTTGACATGTTACCCCCCCTACTTAAAATTGTTCAAAGACTTACTATCTACATAAAATAAAATCCAAATAGACACCTGAAGGAGCTATTCTTCCCTCCCTAACAGCATCTCATGCTATCAAGGATTTTGCACTCTTTATTCCCTATACCTAGAAGCCTGGTTCTTAATGGGGGGTGATCTTGTCTCTCAAGGGACATTTGGCAAAGGCCAATAGTTGCTGATTGTCACAGAGTAGGAAGGGAGTGCTGCTACTGGTATTCAGTTGGGGTGAGGCCAATTCTAAACACCACACAACAGACAAGACAGCCACCCACAACAAATAATTATATGATTCAAAATGTCATTAGTGCCAAAGCTGAGAAACCCTGACCTACAATGCCTTCCCCTGAGTTTCCAAGTGGCTGACTCCTTTTCATCCTCTATACTCTAGTTTTAACTTTGTCTTCCTAGAAGTCGTCTTTGACTTAGAACTTCCTACCTGTCTCTATCACAGTGTTCTGTTTATTCATCTCATACCACTTTTCACAACCTGTGATTATTTAGTTTATTTGTTTGTCTTTCTCACTATCTAGAAAGCAGATCCAATGAAAAGCCTCTCTCCATCATTATTCTTTCTGTAAAGGCTAATACAGTGGCACAGAGTAGGCATCAATAAAGAGTTATTTGACACCTGAATCGGGATCTACAATATGTCATGGATTAAGGCTTTTTCATCTTTTTCTTCTGTAAAATTAAAATATCCAGTTACTGAGAGAACAGATTGAAGACATCTGCAAGGAAGTTGTCATCACTGAGTGTCTTCTGGAAGTCAGCTGGTCTGAGGTCAGTATTCAGATATGCTCCACAAATACCCTTCCTTCCTAAGTAGCTTCTCACAATCAGAACCAAAAGTAGAATCATACTATGGCCAATTTAACTAATGTCTGCGATGGCACTCCACTCTAGTACTCTTGCCTGGAAAATCCCATGGGCGGAGGAGCCTGGAAGGCTGCAGTTCATGGGGTCGCTGAGGGTCGGACATGACTGAGCAACTTCACTTTCACTTTTCACTTNTTTGGAACTCTGCATTCAGATGCTTATATCTTTCCTTTTCTCCTTTGCTTTTCGCTTCTCTTCTTTTCACAGCTATATGAAAGGCCTCCTCAGACAGCCAATTTGCTTTTTTGCATTTCTTTTCCATGGGGATGGTCTTGATCCCTGTTTCGTGTACAATGTCACGAACCTTTGTCCATAGTTCATCAGGCACTCTATCTATCAGATCTAGTCCCTTAAGTCTATTTCTCACTTCCACTGTATAACCCTAAGGGATTTTATTTAGGTCATACCTGAATGGTCTGGTGGTTTTCCCTACTTTCTTCAATTTAAGTCTGAATTTGGCAATAAGCAGTTCATGATCTGAGCCACAGTCAGCTCCCGGGCTTGTTTTTGCTGACTGTATAGAGCTTCTCTATCTTTGGCTGCAAAGAATATAATCAATCTGATTTCGGTGTTGACCATCTGGTGATGTCCATGTGTAGAGTCTTCTCTTGTGTTGTTGGAACAGGGTGTTTGCTATGACCAGAGTGTTCTCTTGGCAAAACTCTATTAATCTTTGCCCTGCTTCATTCAGTATTCCAAGGCCAAATTTGCCTGTTACTCCAGGTGTTTCTTGACTTCCTACTTTAGCATTCCAGTCCCCTGTAATGAAAAGGACATCTTTTTAGGGTGTTAGTTCTAAAAGGTCTTGTAGGTCTTCATAGAACTGTTCAACTTCAGCTTCTTCAGCGTTACTGATTGGGGCATAGGCATGGATTACCATGATATTGAATGGTTTGCCTTGGAAACAAACAGAGATCATGCTATCATTTTTGAGATTGCATCCAAGTACTGCCTTTCAGACTCTTTTGTTGACCATGATGGCTACTCCATTTCTTCTAAGGGATTCCTGCCTGCAGTAGTAGATATAATGGTTACCTGAGTTAAATTCACCCATTCCAGTCCATTTTAGTTAGCTGATTTTTAGAATGTCAACGTTCACTCTTGCCATCTCCTGTTTGACCACTTCCAATTTGCCTTGATTCATGGACCTGACATTCCAGGTTCCAATTTGCCTTGATTCATGGGCCTGACATTCCAGGTTCCAATTTGCCTTGATTCATGGGCCTGACATTCCAGGTTCAATTGAGCGACTGAACTGACTGAACTGATGCAATATTGCTCTTTACAGCATCGGGCCTTGCTTCTATCACCAGTAACACCCACAACTGGGTATTGTTTTTGCTTTGGCTCCATCCCTTCATTCTTTCTGGAGTTATTTCTCCACTGATCTCCAGTAGCATATTGGGCACCTACTGACCTGGAGAGTACCTCTTTCAGTATCCTATCATATTGCCTCTTCATATTGTTCATGGGGTTCTCAAGGCAAGAATACTGAAGTGGTTTGCCATTCCCTTCTCCAGTGGACCACATTCTGTCAGACCTCTTTACCATGCCCACCCAACTTGGGTGGCCCCACAGGGCATGGCTTAGCTTCATTGAGTTAGACAAGGCTGTGGTCCTAGTGTGATTAGATGGACTAGTTTTCTGTGATTATGGTTTCAGTGTGTCTGCCCTCTTGCAACACCTACCGTCTTACTTGGGTTTCTCTTACCTTGGACGTGGGGTATCTCTTCACGGCTGCTCCAGCAAAGCACAGCCGCTGCTCCTTACCTTGGATGAGAGAATCAAAATTTTAAAATATATTCTAGGGAATTCTCTGGTAGTCAAGTGGTTAGGACTCCACCCTTTCACTGCCAAGGGCCCAGGGCCAATCCCTGATTGGGGAACTAAGAACCTACAAGGCAAAAACAGAACAACTATATACATATATATATACTGAAGGTAATATCAAAAGGATTTCCAGAGGAGCTGACATGCAGTGTGAAGGGCGAGGGGAGGTCGAGGTTGACTCTAGGGTGTTTGTAGTTGGAAGGAAAGAGCTGCCATTTACTAAGAAAAGGGACTGAGAGAAGACCGTTGGGAGGGGGACATCAGGAACTGTTTGTGGGACTGATTTAAGACACCTATTAGATGTCCAAGTGGAAGTGTCCATAGGAAGTTGTTTCTACCAATCTGGAGTTCAAAAAAGAGGTCTGGCCTGGCAACATAAATTTGGGAGAAGTCAGCTTTCACATGATATATAATGGTCTGAGAATGGCTAAGAGCACCACAAAGGGGACTAGAGAAGAAATTTTAGAACTTCATCCTGGGGTACCCCACTTTTAAGCAGTCAGAAGTGAGAAGGAACAGTCCTGAGCCTGGAGTAAAATAAGAGTGTGGTCTTCTGGCAGGCAAATGTATGAGTCAGCCACAACAGTTCTGCATAACAAATCACTTCAAAATCCATGGCTTATAGCAATATACCTGTCCTCATGCCTCAAAGTCAGCAGGCTGGTTGAGGTTCAGTGGACCTAGATGAATGGCTCTGCCTTAGGTTGCAGATTTAGCTTCAGTTTGTTCCATGTGTGTTAATTCTGGAGCCCAGAATGAAGAGTCAGTAGCCAGAGGGAAAAGATCTTCCCATGGTAGATAACTGGAGTACAAGAACCAGTCCAAAACGCACACGCTCCTGGGGACTCTGCTCACATCACGTTTGCTAATATTCCATTGGCTAGAGTAGGTCACATGGGTAAATCCAACATCACAGGGGAGTGGGGAATGTATTCAACCCACAGTGGAATGGTGAGAAGAAAGATTATTTGCTAAAAAAAAAATCTATACTTTTGTCACAGCAAGGGAAGAAAGTGTTTCGAGGTAGGGGAAGTGATCAACTGAGAATGAGAAATTGGTCCTTGATTTAGCAATACAGAAGTCATTGGCTAACTGTGACGAAAAACAGGTCTGGAGGAACAGAAGGAGCAAAACCCCAAATGAGATGAGTTTCAGGAGTGAGTGGGAAGGGCTTCCCTAGTGGCTCAGTGGTCAAAAACCCACCTGCCAATGCAGGGGACCCAGGATTGATCCCGGGTCTGGGAAGATCCCACATACTACAGAGCAACTAAGTCTCTGCACCATAGCTACTGAGCCTGCACACCCAAGATCTGCAACCACTGAAGCCCACTGCACCATACAGCCTGTGCTCTGCAACAAAGGAAGCCGCCACAATGAAGTCCAGGCACCCTAACCAGAGAGTAGCCCCCACTCGCAGCAACTAGAGGACAGACCCCGTGGCAATGGAGGCCCCGCACTGCTACTGCTGCTGCTAAGTCTCTTTAGTCGTGTCCAGCTCTGGTGACCCCACAGACAGCAGCCCACCAGGCTGGGGTTCTTCAGGCAAGAACACTGGAGTGGGTTGGACAAAGACAAAAATAAATCAATACAATTAAAAATTAAAAGAGTGAGTGGGAAGAGGGAAATTGGAGAAAACAAGTCTAGACAATTCTATCAAGGCTTCTTGTGGTAAAAAGAAGAAATGGGGTAATGGCAGGAAGAAGAATTGAGTCTAAGGAGGCTTTTTAAAAATGTTCAGTTCAGTCATGCAGTTGTGTCTGACTCTTGGAGATCCCCTGGACTCCAGCATGCCTGGCTTCCCTGTCCATCACCAACTCCCAGAGCATGCTCAAACTCATGTCCATCGAGTCAGTGGATGACATCTAAAATATGTTTGTACATTTTAGAAAATTTTAGTAGACAAGGAACAATTGATAATGCTACAAAGAGAAGACAATTGTTGTAGTGATGCCCTTGAATATGTCAGAGGTGTGGGACTTGGTACACAGGATAGGAACTTTGCCTTAGATATGAATATGTACATTCACCCATAGGCAATAGAGGGAAGGTAGAATTACAGGCACAGATTATGGAAGGTAGGAGATGATTCAGTTCAGTTCAGTTCAGTCGCTCAGCCGTGTCCGACTCTTTGCAACCCCGTGAATCGCATCACGCCAGGCCTCCCTGTCCATCACCAACTCCTGGAGTTCACTCAGACTCACGTCCATCGAGTCCGTGATGCCATCCAGCCATCTCATCCTCGGTCGTCCCCTTCTCCTCCTGCCCCCAATCCCTCCCAGCATCAGAGTCTTTTCCAATGAGTCAACTCTTCGCATGAGGTGGCCAAAGTACTGGAGTTTCAGCTTTAGCATCATTCCTTCCAAAGAAATCCCAGGGTTGATCTCCTTCAGAATGGACTGGTTGGATCTCCTTGCAGTCCAAGGGACTCTCAAGAGTCTTCTCCAACACCACAGTTCAAAAGCATCGATTCTTCGGCGCTCAGCTTTCTTCACAGTCCAACTTTCACATCCATACATGACCACAGGAAAAACCATAGCCTTGACTAGGCGGACCTTAGTCGGCAAAGTAATGTCTCTGCTTTTGAATATACTATCCAGGTTGGTCATAACTTTTCTTCCAAGGAGTAAGCGTCTTTTAATTTCATGGCTGCAGTCACCATCTGCAGTGATTTTGGAGCCCAAAAAAATAAAGTCTGACACTGTTTCCACTGTTTCCCCATCTATTTCCCATGAAGTGATGGGACCGGATGCCATGATCTTCGTTTTCTGAATGTTGAGCTTTAAGCCAACTTTTTCGCTCTCCTCCTTCACTTTCATCAAGAGGCTTTTTAGCTCCTCCTCACTTTCTGCCATAAGGGTGGTGTCATCAGCATATCTGAGGTTATTGATATTTCTCCCGGCAATCTTGATTCCAGCTTGTGTTTCTTCCAGTCCAGCGTTTCTCATGATGTACTCTGCATATAAGTTAAATAAGCAGGGAGACAATATACAGCCTTGACGTACTCCTTTTCCTATTTGGAACCAGTCTGTTGTTCCATGTCCAGTTCTAACTGTTGCTTCCTGACCTGCATACAGATTTCTCAAGAGGCAGGTTAGGTGGTCTGGTATTCCCATCTCTTTCAGAATTTTCCACAGTTTATTGTGATCCACACAGTCAAAGGCTTTGGCATAGTCAATAAAGCAGAAATAGATGTTTTTCTGGAACTCTCTTGCTTTTTCCATGATCCAGCGGATGTTGGCAATTTGATCTCTGGTTCCTCTGCCTGTTCTAAAACCAGCTTGAACATCAGGGAGTTCACGGTTCACATATTGCTGAAGCCTGGCTTGGAGAATTTTGAGCATTACTTTACTAGCGTGTGAGATGAGTGCAATTGTGCGGTAGTTTGAGCATTCTTTGGCATTGCCT
This sequence comes from Oreotragus oreotragus, assembly GCA_006410675.1. Lineage (NCBI taxonomy): Eukaryota > Metazoa > Chordata > Mammalia > Artiodactyla > Bovidae > Oreotragus > Oreotragus oreotragus. The sequence continues at coordinate 181,017 of SJYX01019312.1, read as the reverse complement.
TTCTTTGGAATTGGAATGAAAACTGACCTTTTCCAGTCCTGTGGCCACTGCTGAGTTTTCCAAATTTGCTGGCATATTGAGTGCAGCACTTTCACAGCATCATCTTCCAGGATTTGAAACAGCTCAACTGGAATTCCATCACCTCCACTAGCTTTGTTCTTAGTGATGCTTTCTAAGGCCCACTTGACTTCACATTCCAAGATGTCTGGCTCTAGATTAGTGATCACATCCTCATGATTATCTGGGTCGTGAAGATCTTTTCTGTACAGTTCTTCTGTGTATTCTTGCCACCTCTTCTTAATATCTTCTGCTTCTGTTAGGTCCATACCATTTCTATCCTTTATCGAGCCCATCTTTGCATGAAATGTTCCCTTGGTATCTCTAATTCTCTTGAAGAGATCTCTAGTCTTTCCCATTCTGTTGTTTTCCTCTATCTCTTTGCATTGATTGCTGAAGAAGGCTTTCTTATCTCTTCTTGCTATTCTTTGGAACTCTGCATTCAGATGCTTATATCTTTCCTTTTCTCCTTTGCTTTTCGCTTCTCTTCTTTTCACAGCTATATGAAAGGCCTCCTCAGACAGCCATTTTGCTTTTTTGCATTACTTTTCCAAGGGGGTGGTCTTGATTCCTGTTTCGTGTACAATGTCACAAACCTCCATCCATAGTTCATCAGGCACTCTATCTATCAGATCTAGTCCCTTAAATCTATTTCTCACTTCCACTGTATAATCATAAGGGACTTGATTTAGGTCATACCTGAATGGTCTAGTGGTTTTTCCTACTTTTTTCAATTTAAGTCTGAATTTGGCAATAAGCAGTTCATGATCTGAGCCGCAGTCAGCTCCTGGTCTTGTTTTTGTTGACTGTATAGAGCTTCTCCATCTTTGGCTGCAAAGAATATAATCAATCTGATTTCGGTGTTGACCATCTGGTGATGTCCATGTGTAGAGTCTTCTCTTGTGTTGTTGGAAGAGGGTGTTTGCTATGACCAGAATGTTCTCTTGGCAAAACTCTATTAATCTTTGCCCTGCTTCATTCAGTTTACCAAGGCAAATTTGCCTCCAGGTGTTTCTTGACTTCCTACTTTTGCATTCCAGTCCCCTGTAATGAAAAGGACATCTTTTGGGGGTGTTAGTTCTAAAAGGTCTTGTAGGTCTTCATAGAAGCGTTCAACTTCAGCTTCTTCAGCGTTACTGATTGGGGCATAGACTTGGATGGTTGGCGAATAGAAGATGGTTAGATTAATAGATTAGATTAGGTCAGATTTCCCAGAAGCTGATCTGAGGCAGGAAATCATGTGCAAGGGATTTATTGAGGTCAATAATGGCTCTAAAGAGACTGGGTGAAACAATGATATTGTCCACTATGCAAATGCTGTGTGTGTGCGTGTATGCGTGCATGCACTCATGCTCAGTTATGTCTGACTGTTTGCAACCCTGTGGATCATAGCCTGCCAGGCTCCTCTGGCCATGGGATTCTTCAGGCAAGAATACTGGAGTGGGTTGCTATCTCCTACTCCAGGGGATCTTCCCCATCCAGGGATCAAAACCATGTCCCTTGCATCTCCTGCATTGGCAGGCAGATTCTTTTCCACTAGCGCCACCTGGGCAGCCCTTAGGCAAATATTAGTATTTTTGAAGTTTTTTTAAAGAAATAAAATGTTACAATTAAAGCTCCACCCTGCCTTGATCCTTTTTTTCCTCCCAAAGGTATCCTAAAATAGCTACATATCATTTTGGTGTGTGTTTATACTTTCTTAGGATATCTATCTGAATATATACTGTAGTTTTGTATATGGTTAAATTTAATGTAAATAGTATCATACTATATGTATTCTTCTGCAGCTTTGCTGTTTAGTCATGTTGATTCATATAGATCTTATTCATTCATTTAACTACTATAGAGTATTCTATTGTACAACTAAACCATTTATTTGCCTGGTGATAAACAAAATTGAGCTAGTTCTAATCTTTCCCTTCTGGAGGTGATGTGTTACGGAATATAGAAGTAAAGATTTTCTTGTATACATGGAGAAATTTTTCTAAGGTTTATGCTTAGAAATGGAACTGTTGATCATGGGATAGATTGTTCTCTCCTGTGGACATTTGCTGTTTTTTAACTGCCGTATATCTGAACCCTCTGTCTCTATTTGAGGAAGTTCCTATTATGACTTCACAGAGACCAAGGTCACCTCCCAGTAGAGAAATTAAAAATGCATGATACTCACTTTGCCACCCCACCTTGGACACCTAGAGCTCACAGTTATGACAGAGACTGGGACAAGAGGACCCCCCTCCACGCCCTGATCACCTCCCCCCAGGATTCTGAAGTTGAAGCTAGTGATACAAGAGAGACTTCCGTAGAAGTCCAGTGGTTGAGAACCCACTTTCCATTGCAAGGGACACGGATTCAACCTCTGTGGGCAACTAAGCCCTCGCTCTGCAAGGACAGCCAGCACAGGCAAACAAGCAAACAAAACAGCAGCAAAGAACAGTGACACAAGAAGCTGTCACTCTTCAGACTGACTCACTGGCATACATTTAGCTCTAGTTTGTCAGCAAAGCTTGCCTTTCTTCCTACCTTTTCCAAACCTGTTATCCAGGCTTTGTGGAGAATCTGGAAGCTCTCAGTATTTTTCAATAAACACCTTTTCCCATTTAAATTGGTCACTTTGTTTCTATTTCCTGCAACTGAAGCCTCTGACTGACAGACTTTCTTAAGTGATGCCAATTTACACCCCACCACCTTGTACTAAAAGTTCCCATTTCCCTAAATCCTTGCCACCATTTGAGGTTTTCAGACCTTATATTTTTCCCAACTGGATGGGTGTGAAGTGATTTCTCACTGCTTCTGTTCTTTAATTAATTAATGTGTTTATTTTGTTTGGCTGCATCAGGTCCTAGTTCTGGTGTGTTAGAGCCTCGTGGGCTCTCTAGCTGTGGCTCGTGGGCGTGTGGGATCTGAGTTCCCCAACCAGGATCACACCTGAGTTCCCTGCATTGCAAGGTGTATCCTTAACCACTGGACCACCAGAGAAGTCCCTTACTGTTAATAAACATTTTCAGGATTCCTACTGATAGTGAGGATCTTTTATATTTTTTATTCATCAAGATAGCCTCTTTGAATTGCTTTTTCTTATTATTTGCTTATAAAAATAAGCACTGGTTTAGTCATACAAACTTATTTTATATATTTTTTATTGATATGTACATTACATGTTTTATAATATCTTTTCTCAATCTAGGACATATTTCTATACAGATTTTTGTTATTTTTAAATTTAAGTATAAATTTATCAATATTTGTCCTATTTTGCTTCTCAAATAAATGTTTTCTTTTCCTGCAGTTTTAAATATACTCATTTTTGTTTTCTAAAATCTATACTTTTTCTCATTAAATATAAGTCTTGAATCCACCTGGAATTGTTTTTATTTATTTGGTTGTGTGCGTGCATGATCAGTCGCTTCACTTGTGTCCGACTCTTTGTGACCCTATGGACTGTAGCCAGCCAGGCTCCTCTATTCGCGGGATTCTCTAGGCAAAAATACTGGAGTGGGTTGCCATGCCCTCCTCCAAGGGATCTTCCTGACCAAAGAATCAAACCGCCGTCTCCTGCATCGCAGGCAGATTCGTTACTGCTGAGCCACAGGAAGTCGGCATGTGGGATCTAGTTTGGTAACCAGGAGCGAACCTGGGCCTCTTGCGTTGGGAGCTGAGTCTTAGCCACTGGACAACCAGAGAAGTCCCTGGAGTTGTTTTTAAATTGTTACATTTGAGCAGGTAACACATTCACATGCCTTACATATCAAAAAGTCATACAGTGAAAATTTCCCTTTTTCTCTCTCATCTGTGCTTTTCTGATATACTTTGAAAGATTAGAAATATTTTTTTAAACAGCATATTCTTCCTATTTCTGTCTTTTTTATACAAATGATAACTCTTAATATTAAGACATTGCTTACACCTATTTTTTCACTAAGCAATATATATTGAGATACTTCCATAAAAAGCCTTATTTATTCCTCTTTTATGTTGTATGACTCCACCATGATTTATTCAACAACAACAAGTTTCCTATTGATAAATTATGTAGGTTGTTTGTAGTCCTGTGATGTTAATACCAGTAGCTAACACATGTATAATATGTGCCAGGGACTGTTTAAATCGATTAACTCATTTAATTCTCACAGCAGCCCAAAGAATAGATACTATTACCTCCATTTTACAGATGAAGGAACCAAGGCATAGGGAGATTTATTAACTTACTTAAGAGTGTAATATTAGTTAGCGGTAGAGCTAAAATTCGAAACCATGCTCCAGCCTTCATGCTCCTCACCACATACAGTGCTACAATGAATACCCTTGCAAACACGATGTGATTCCCAGAAGGAGACCTGCTGGTTCAGGGAGCAAGCTTGTGTAATGCTGGCTGTTTCCTCTGTTCAGGCCTGCAGTAATGCACATGCCTGACAGCAGTATATCACAGTATCTTTTTCCTCCATAGCCTTACCTACAGTTAAGGGAACGTTTGTTATCAAATGTTTGGATCTTTGTCAACTTGATAAAAGAGATCCAGGATATTGCTCTTATTCCTATTTGTGTTTCCCTTAAGGTGAGTGAGATTGAACAGCTGTTTCTTAAGTTTAAAAAGTCATTTATATTTCCATATCTACAGATTCTTTCTGCTCTCTAGTTTTCTACCAGGATGTAGCCCCTTTTTTCTCTTACCAATTTCTAGGAGGACTCTAGTATATATGTACGAAGATGAACCCTTTGCTAATGAGTAATAGGTATCTTCTGCCCTCCCTCCACTTTTGCTAAGCTGTCACATACATGTCTTTCTGTGTAAGCTCTCTGTTCTACTCTACTATTTGTCCTGCCTTGGATTTTCTCTTGCTGCTCCTGCTGCTGCTGAGTCACTTCAGTCGTGTCCGTCTCTGTGTGACCCTATAGACGGCAGCCCACCAGGCTCCCCCGCGACCCCATGGACTGCAACCTACCCGGCTCCTCTGTCCATGGGATTTTTCCAGGCAAGAGTACTGGACTGGGGTGCCATCACCTTCTCCGTGGATTTTCTCTTATTCCTCCATAAATTTTAGAACAGTTTCTTCTTCTTTTTTGTTTTTAAATGAAAAGCTAGGATTTTGATTTGAATTGCCTTAAAATTTAAAGATTTGTTTAGAAAGAATTGCCACCTTTAGAATATTGAAGTGATCCATCTATGAGCATGGTGTTCCTCCTCTTTATGTAAATCTTCTCTGTCTTTTAATAAAGTTTTTCTTTTCCCCTGTTTTGGTTTATCACATGTTTTTGTTAGATTTGTTCCTAGGAGTTCTATAATTATTGTGGCTATCTATAATTATTGTGGCTATTATAAATAGTATATGTGCTTTAAAGTTACAATTTCTAATTGTAAATATAGGAACTTTCCCTTTTCACTTTCATACATTGGAGAAGGAAATGGCAGCCCACTCCAGTGTTCTTGCCTGGAGANTAATTATTGTGGCTATCTATAATTATTGTGGCTATTATAAATAGTATATGTGCTTTAAAGTTACAATTTCTAATTGTAAATATAGGAACTTTCCCTTTTCACTTTCATACATTGGAGAAGGAAATGGCAGCCCACTCCAGTGTTCTTGCCTGGAGAATCCCAGGGACGGGGGAGCCTGGTGGGCTGCCGTCTATGGGGTCGCACAGAGGCGAAATATAGGAACATTATTAATTTTTGTTTCATGACTGTATATCCTTCATCTATATTGAACTCTTAGTAATTTGTAGAATTTGATTTTTTTATTGAGACAATAATGTTGTTGTTTAGTCACTGAGTTGTGTCTGACTCTTTACAATCCCATGGGCTGTATGCAGCCCACCAGGCTCCTCTGTCCATGGAATTTCCCAGGCAAGAATATTGGAATAGGTTGCCATTTCTTTCTCCAGGAAAGACTATAATATCTCCTGTGAATAATTACAATTTTATTTCTTTTCAACACTTTTCACTCTTTGAGTTAAGATTGAGTCATTAACTGCAACTTCTTACTCTATGCCAGTCTGTTATGGATTTAACTTTTAGCAGTGATTCACAAACTTTACTGCGAATCAGAATTTCGGAGTTGTTAAAACACAGATTTCTGGAAATATGTCTCCAGAGATGCTGATTTAATAGGTCTAGATAGTGGAAGCCTGGCATGCTACAGTCCATAAGATTGCAAATGACTGAGCGACTGTTCTGAACTAAACTGAAATAGTGGGATAAGTGATCTGCATTTGAACACACACCCTTTGTGATTCTGCTATAGTTGTTCAGAGAGCTACAGTTTGGAAAATTTCTTACATATAACCCATCCTTTCTTATATTTATTATTGCCTCCCCAACAAAATTATAAACCCTTGATGACAGATTTAATCGAATCCTTCTTTCTACCCTTTGAGCCTAGAATAGTAACCTACAAACAGTAGATGCTAAAGAAGTGTGCAGATGGTAAAAAAGGAATTTTAGGAAAGTTGTTGGAAGGACTTTGTGTGAAGTTGCAATTTAAATGCTATAAAAATATTTTCTCATATGCATTTTATATACATTCAAAAGCTGTCTTTGCTATCATCGAGGAAGAACAATGATTGCAATTTGATAAGTACATTGACTGAGTGACTACCAACTCTTAATTCAGTGTGTCTATATCTTGCCAAGCTTAATGGCCTCATTTCTTTCTGGCACTGAAAATGCAAACTATGACAAATAATTTCAGACAAATCATTTTCTTTTTGGTATCCTTCTGTTCCAATATCTAAGATGTTTGTAAAATTTATGTTCTCAGGACAGGCTATAAGTGGGATATGGAGTAAGAACATCCTTTAAATTATCTTAACAATCAGTATTATAATTATCTTCCTATAAATCCCAATCACTTGAAAATGTTAATAGAAAATGGTTTTCCACTGTGAAGGATTGTCACTTACTGTGATTTTGACATTAGCTACAATTAATTTGGTTTTAAATATTATGGAACTGCTTTCTGAATCAACTATATTACCTGAAGGTAAAGTCTAGCAGCTTACTTTGTGCATTCAACTGATATCTTTGATACCACAAATTCCTGGGAAGACCAAGTCTAAACAATATTTAAAATTCTTAAATGTTTCATGTCATAATAAAATGCTTCTCAAATAGGTGAACTATCTTAAGGTTTTAATGACTTTATTTATTTGCTCTAGGCTGTGCTGGGTCTTTGGTGCTGCATGGGCCTTTCTGTAGTTATGGTGAGCGGGGGCTGCTCGCTGCTGCGCACGGGCTTCTCACTGGGGCGGCTTCTCCCGTTGCAAAGCACAGGTTCTGGGATGCCCGGGCGTCAGCAGTTGCAGCACGTGGCTCAACATTTGCGGCACCCGGGCTTCGCTGCTCTGCGGCCTGTGGAATCTTCCAGGAGCAGGAACTGAACCCATGTCTCCTGCATTGGCAGGCGGATCTTTACCGCTGAGCCACCAGGGAAGTATGAGAGCTATCCTAATCTGTATCTTATTGAATGACTAAATAATGTAGCATCAAGATGGGTTACATTTTAGTGATGTGTTGAGACAGAGCAACTATTAAGAAAGCATTAAAAATTTTACATTGTAAAACTATTTAGCAGTCATGATTCTTTGGGAATTTTTAGGATATTCCACATTTATACTATGTTACTCTAAATTTTATGTATTGGTAATTGTTCAGTGTACCTATGGGTTTACAAAACAGTTCAGCAGATGGAAGTTCTGTCTTCTTGGAGGAGTTAACACTTATACTAGGTTGGTGTTTCACAAACTTGTCTGATTTTAATAATCACTAGAAATAAATGTTAAAAAAACACAGATTTTTTTAGCCCCTCCCTAGTGATCCAACCCTACCTTGAACAATTCTGAAATAACCAATGGTAAGCATCTTGATCAGTTTCTCTCTCTTTCTCTTTAAACATTGCATATCTTCTCCCGCCCCCACCCCACACATACATATACTTGCTACTGAAGAGATAATCTGTATAATTTATTATGCATTCAGGATGATTGGGTAATCATTTATTTTTTGTGAAAAGTTTATAATTTTGAGGTAAGAGAAGATACTAAGGACACTTCTATTAATAGAGTATCACATAAGATTTTGTAAAAACATTAGATTTATCATTACATTTTAAATCCTATATCATATACTAATAATTAAAAAATGTTTTTTGTTGCTTTTTGGGTATTTCCTTGAGACTGCTACTATAATAAAATTATAATAAGTAAGCAGAAAGAGAAGACAGGAGGAGAAGGGGACAACAGAGGATGAGATGGTTGGATGGCATCACCAGCTCAATGGACATGAGTTTGAGCAAACTGGGAGTTGGTGATGGACAGGGAGGCCTGGCGTGCTGCAGTCCATGGGGTCGCAAAGAGTCCGACACGACTGAGCAACTAAAGTGAACTGAACTGAAGCAGAAAGACGCACCAGGGACTATTTTTTATTAACAAGATGTGTGAACCTTGGCTGCCTACAAGAATGTTGGGAGTTGGTGATGGACAGGGAGGCCTGGCGTGCTGCAGTCCATGGGGTCGCAAAGAGTCCGACACGACTGAGCAACTAAAGTGAACTGAACTGAAGCAGAAAGACGCACCAGGGACTATTTTTTATTAACAAGATGTGTGAACCTTGGCTGCCTACAAGAATGTCAAAACAATGAAATTGTCTTTAATTGAAATGAGCATTTTAAACTGTCACTGGCATGTTTTTATCTTATAGCTTAAGATATATCTTCAAAGCAGTCTATCCTATGAGTGTGACCTGTAGCCAGTTAATCAATGTTTACTGATTATCTGTCATTAACGACAGTAGGGGCCAGCTCTGAAAATCAAACTGAGTGGAGACATGCATACCTGCATTTGTGACTAAATTCTTAAGTGAAGAAAAGATAATGTGTATTGTTTTAAATTATCCATGTTTCTTTTTCTTCCACACAGATCATTAAGAGCTGACTGTGGACGCAAATGTGCATCTTTCATCTCTGTTGTTCTTGGTTTTACATATCTATTCTAATGCATGTGAAATGAGTTCCCTATCTCTTTCCAAGTGATAAAGCAACTGTGCAAAGTGCTCTAGGAAATGTGTGTGCAGCAGCTGTGGACTCTGTTCCCCAAGGAGTTTGTTAGTCATTCCGTTTGCTACTACTTCATTCATTTCAGCTTCTTTCTTCTAGAACTAGGCTGAGGAAAAAGTGGTCTTTTTCAGAAAGCTTAAAGAGTTGTGGCAAGTAAGGGACCACAGTGGTGGACATAAAAATAGCCATCTCCTTGTAATTTAAAAATCTGCAAAGGAATTAGCTCATGGTGCATTGAAGAAGGAGGTCTCAGAATGTGTGGTGATTAAGAGCATGCTCATTCACAGCTGGAACAGAAGATGGCTAGCTCTTCACTGGGTCAGCTTCCTCTTCCTCCAGGGCATGCAGCGGGGCTCTCTTTCCCAGCCTTCCTTGCAGTTTAAGTGTGGCCATATGGTAGAGTTCTGGCCAATGGCATTGGGGCAGAAGGGCTGGCTCATTCATACTTACCAAGTAAGACTCCTTCTCTTTCTCCTGCAGCATAAGAAAGCCTTCTGTTGACTGGTGAAGCCACAAGGTGGAAGGATCCTAAGTTCTCAGATTACCATTAGGAAGAGAGGGACTTTATATGAGCTATAAACAAATGTAAATTGTTAAGTCTCAGAAATTTTGTAGTTCATCTGATACAGCAGTTAGCCTGCCCCAACTGATACAACAGAATAGTACTTTTGGTCAAGGATTCTACTTCTCAGCCTGTAAAAAGCAGGAAATGGTTGCCTCTTCAATAGTATTTGCTGGATAAGACCTTCTTTGGCATTCTACTTTGGACAAGTTTTCCCAGCCTCACCTTTGTTATTGCAGTCGCCAACTAACTAGACCTTGGCTTCTGTTGGTGCCCTCGTCTACAGTTTATTATCAAAGCAGAAACCAGGGTGATCCCACGTCATTCTTCTCAACTCCCTCCAAGCTCTCCATTCGATTCAGAGAAAAAGCTAAGGTCTTTTCAATGACCTTCGAGACCATTCCCACCTGCCACCTCTCCTCATCACTTCTCTGTGTTTCTCTCCCAACACTCTCCCTTTCCGTTGTTCTGAACCAGCCTCACAGATTCCTGTGCTATTCCTTGAGCAGAACAGGCATGCTCTTGCCTTAGAGCTTCTGTGTTTTTTCCTCTGCCTGAAATACTCTCTTCCGGGACGTCCTTGTGGTTCGCTCTTTGCTCAGAGAGGCTTTGCTGAGCATGTTATTTAAAATGACCGCTGCTTTCACTCTCTAACTCCTGCCTTCTGTTATTTTCCTCTGTAGCACTTACTACCTTCTAACATGCTACACACATTTCCTTTTTAACGTTGTTCACTGTATGTTCCCCTGCACACCTGTATTAAAATGAAAGCTCCAGGAGAAAGGATTTCTGACTTTTTGTTACAGCCTAGAGTAGCACTTGGCAAGTAATAAATAATAGATACATTTTTGTTGAATGACTAAACGCTCCTAAATAGATCAGTGCCATGTGCCAGAGGAGCACTAAAGGGAAGCTTCTAATTCCCACGGGGCTCTGGCAAGGAAAGTCCTCCTGGAGAGACTTCTTCTTCTGGGCCTGGAGGCTGATGTACCTGCTGAGTCTGAGCCATTGGTCACTGTTTAGTCCTCCTCTCAGCTGGCCTGTTGGCATCATCTGACACAGCTGTGATTGTTTTCCTGAAGCGCGGTCTTCACTTGTCTTCAGAGCACCACACCTGCCTGGCTGTTCCCCTACTTCCTTGGCCATCCCTTCTGAGGCTCTTTAGCATTTCCCCCACTGAATGCTGGAATACCCAGGGTTCAGTCCTGGCCCTCTTCTCATCTTTCTGCGCTCATTCCTCGGGGTATCTGATCTAATCCCAGGTCTTTAAATGCCATTTGTATACTCATGACTACCAAACATATACTTCTAAGTGGTATCTCTTCCTTGAACTCCATATCTGTGTATGGGGGCACCTACGGGGCCCCTCCTCTTGGATGTCTAATAAGTATCTCAAATGTCAGTGCCCACAATAGAACCTCTGCTATTTCCCGCTTGCCTTGTGTCCCTGATCTCATTTAATGGTGGCTCTATTCTTTCGGTTGCTCATGCCAAAAGCCTCGGAGTTATCTTTAATTCTCCCCTCCTGTGCCAACGCCACTTTCACAGTATAACCAGAACCACTTCTTAGCAGCCCCACTGCCAGCACTCTGGGACTGCTTGGGTGCTACTAGTCTCTTAACCAGTGACTTTGTTTTTGCTTGTTGCTGCTCTTCAGCCAGTCCTCACACTGACACCAGCATGATCCTATTAAAGCCTAAGTCACATCATGTCTCTCTTCGGCTCAAAACTTTCCAATGGTTTCTCCTGTGCCCTCAGGGACCTGCAAGGCCCTCCTTGACCTGACATCATCTCCAACCACGATTCCACTCATTACTCTTCTCCATCGGCTATCTTGCTGATTCTTGGCTAGTCCATATATGCTTTTGCTTCAGAGCCTTTCAGTTGATATTCCTTATCTGGAATGTTCTTTCCCCAGATGTCTGCTTAGCTAGCTCCCTCACTGGCTTCAGTCATTCCTCAAAATTTATCTTTTTTTAAAAAATTCATTTTTTCAGTGAGGATTTTCTTGATTGCTTTGTCTAAGATTTTAATGCAGTTTCCTGCCTCCACTTCTCATTCCCTTTCTCTTTTTTTCCTTCTTTGCAGTTTTCAATAATGTATTTTATCTTCATATTTGCCGTATCTATTGTCTTTTTCCTCCACTTCAGTATGAAACCATAACTCTCACCTTTTAAAAGGTGCATCTGTCTCCTCCCATTTTCATTTCTTCAGTCAGTTTTAAAGTCATGCTAATAACACTGACTCACAGTGGAAGTATTTGAGCATAGCAAAGGATTTGGTCTGTTTTGTTCTCTGAAACATGGTGTTCAACTCATTATAATGAATGGATCAAAATTAATTAGAGCTGGTAAAATTCTTTCCTTATCAAGTAGATGTTCTTCGAACCTCAGGAAGAGTTAAAATTTTAAAAGATGCTAAAATGAGGCAAACTATCTTTATAGTATTATCAATATAATAATTATTGATAATAAATATAGATAATATTGAAATGTTAAATACCTATAATGATGATAGATATTTGTTAGTAATTATAGATAACATGAGTATTTAGGGTTTAAAATTTCAAAGATTAGGTTTATGATTCCATTTTGAGTTTTATAGTTGGATTCAAATACATTTGGAAATTAGAATGTAAACATTTTTTAAAAAATGTTTATAATCAGTACTAAATGCTTGAAATGAAAAGTTAGGTTTTATTGTCTTTGTAAGTTTAATTTATTGGATTTATAAGAGATGTTTGGACTTCCCAGGTGGCACATTGGTAAAGAATATGCCTTCAATGCAGGAGATGCAGGTTCAATCCCTGGGTCGGGAAGATCCCCTGGAGAAAAGAATGGCAACTCACTCCAGTATTGTTGCCTGGAGAATCCCATAGATGGAGGAGACTGGTGGGCTACAGTTCATGGGGTCGTAAAGAGTCAGACACGATTGAGCACACACACATAAGAGATGTTTAAATTATTGGAAGTTTTGCACATTCATTTATCTACTAAGACATTTGAAGTGCTTAGAAAGTGAAGGAGGAGAGCAAAAAAGTTGGCTTAAAGCTCAACATTCAGAAAACGAAGATCATGGCATCCAGTCCCATCACTTCATGGGAAATAGATGGGGAAACAGTGGAAACAGTGTCAGACTTTATTTTTTGGGGCTCCAAAATCACTGCAGATGGTGACTGCAGCCATGAAATTAGAAGACACTTACTCCTTGGAAGGAAAGTTATGACCAACCTAGATAGTATATTCAAAACCAGAGACATTACTTTGCTGACTAAGGTCCATCTAGTCAAGGCTATGGTTTTTCCTGTGGTCATGTATGGATGTGAAAGTTGGACTGTGAAGAAAGCTGAGCGCCAAAGAATCGATGCTTTTGAATTGTGGTGTTGGAAAAGACTCTTGAGAGTCCCTTGGACTGCAAGGAGATCCAACCAGTCCATTCTGAAGGAGATCAGCCCTGGGATTTCTTTGGAAGGAATGATGCTGAAGCTGAAACTCCAGTACTTTGGCCACCTCATGCGAAGAGTTGACTCATTGGAAAAGACCCTGATGCTGGGAGGGTTTGGGGGCAGGAGGAGAAGGGGACGACCAAGGATGAGATAGCTGGATGGCATCACAGACTCAATGGACGTGAGTCTGAGTGAACTTTGAGAGATGGTGATGAACAGGGAGGCCTGGCATCCTGCGATTCATGGGGTCGCAAAGAGTCGGACACGACTGAGCGACTGAACTGAACTGAACTGAAAAACATCGGTTGTTAAAATTTTCAATGCTTAAAGGGAATTTGAATAGATTTGTGAATATAGCTTATCGTTTAAGTTGAGTTCTACAGTTAGTTACACTCACAGCTACTAATATAGCTATAATTAAAAAGATAGACAATAACAAATTGAGCAAAAATGTAGAAAAATTGAAATTGGAACTTGCATACGTTGCTTGTAGGAATGTAAAATGGTGTAGGCATTTTGTAAAACAATTCGACAATTCTTCAAAAAGTAAGATGCAGTATACTTGAAAATAACACAATATTGTGAATCAACTATGTGCTTATGCTGTGCTGTGCTTAGTTGCTCAGTCTTGTCAGACTTGTTGCAACCCCATGGACTGTAGCCTGCCAGGCTTCTCTGTCCATGGGGATTCTTCAGGCAAGAACACTGGTGTAGGTTGCCATGCCTTTCTGCAGGGGATCTTCCCAACCTAGGATTGAACCCGGGTCTCCCGCATTGCAGGTGGATTCTTTACCATCTGAGTCACCAGGGAAGGCCATGAATACTGGAATGGGTAACCTATCCCTTCTCCAGGGGATCTTCCCGACCCAGGAATCGAACTGGGTCTCCTGCATGGCAGGTGATTCTTTACCAGCTGAGCTACCAGGGAAGCCCCAGTCAACTACACTTTAAAAAGTAAAATGCTGAGTTGACATGTGACCCAGCAATTCTTGGGTATTCTCTTGGGTACTCGAGAACTGAAAGCATATATCCACACAAAAACTTGTACACAATGTTCATAGCAGCATTATCCATAATAGCCAAAAAGTGGAAACAACCAAAATGACCATCAGCTGGTGAACTGATAGATACAATGTGGTATATCCCTGCAATGGAATACTATTTGACAATAAATAAAGCATGGAGTGCTGATGCATGCTACAGTATGGACGAGTCTTGAACACAGCATGCTAACTTTAAAAAGTCTGTTACAAAAGACCACATATAGTAGGATCCATATGTATGAAATGTCCAGAATAAGCAAATTTATAGAGATTGCTTACGGCTAGGGATTTTGGGGGCAAATGAGGAGTGACTGCTAAGGGGTATCGGATTTCTTTTGGGGCTATCGGAAATTTTCTGGATTAGATCGTGGTGATTGTTCAAGTTTGCCAGTACACCAAAACTGCTGAATTGCATATTTTTAAATGGTGATTTTTAAAAAATGTTGTGTGACTTATACCAATAAAAAAGAGAGAAGTTGAGTTCTTTAAGGTCAGTTGATTGATATGCTTTTTAGATTTATAAATTAGATTTATAAATATAACAAGATTTGTAAGATGAATTTGCTGTCTTAAATAAGACAAAGTTTTAAATTTGTGATTTTAATAACTTTATTATTCACTTTAAGCCCAGTCTTTAAAATGTAAATTTGAAAGGAAGCTTGTCTTGAGTAACTCATTCATTTAGGACTGTTCCTAGGAGAAACGATAGGCGGGAAGAAGACTATATGTATATATATATATGTACTAATATAAATATAAAACAGTGCAACAGGCTCTAGGTTACATGGGCTTTATATTAAATAAAAACAAGGGCTTTTATAAAATGTCAATCCAGGCAGATCTCTATACTTTAAAACTCTTTCCTATATTATGTTTATGTTTTGCTTCCTATATTATACTTATGTTTCTGTACTTTGGTTTTTAATTTGCCCATTAGAGTCACATATAAATCTGAACAACTTTATATTGTAGGACTGTTCTTCATATGATAAATGATAGTTACACTGTCCACAGCAGATTTTCTTTTCTCTGGGTTAAATGGCTCTTGATCCCTTTGGCTATTTAGATGACTTCATTTTACGTCTCTTGGCCATCCTAATTGCTAATGTGAGCTCTCTTTTTCATGATGTGTTCTGCTCTTATCTGCATGAATGGTCACAAGAAGTACACTCAACTGGATGTAGATCATTGATTTTTGACCCTCAAGCCATAGAACAGTTTGAATTGTCAACATCTAAAAATTGTACAGTTTTTCACAGACTATGAAATTTTCACTTCTCTTGAAATTAGCATTTCTAGCTTCAGTAGGTCCACATTCACACATGGCTTGTGACCTGGAGTTGAGTAGTCTCATGACACGGGCTATTAGTTGTTCCCCAATATTTGTTTTCCTCAGTGTCAGCAGTAATCAAGCTCCCAGTTTTTAGCTTAGCACATGGCCACTTAAAAACCCAGTTTCCTTTTCAGCTGGGTCTGACCAGGAGTTCCAACTAGTAGGATGTTACTGACTGTGTGTGTGTAAGATAGAAGTGTCCTTAAGGATGCCATTTTCTTCATTTTCCTTTTTCTTGTTGGGTGGAATGTGGATTTAATGCTAGAAAAATCAAGTTGTATTTCAAGGGGGAAGCTGCTGATAGAGGGTGCAAGAGCAATAAGATAGAAAGCGCTGAGTTTCCTGATGATCTTAGAATCAGCACACCTCTGAGAACTGCCTTCCTGAACTTTTATCAAAAGAAACGCATTTTTATTTAAGCTCTGTTATTTTGGGCTTTCAGGCAAATCTATTCCTAATTCATAACACCTGCTCAGGTGTTCTCAGGTTTATTACAAATCCCACCACTATGTAATATTTCTCTAATATTGACCAGTTGAAATTTACCATATTATACTTTTTTCTCTCCATTAAAAATGGAAAGTTGAAGAACTGATATAGTCATGCATTTCAAAAAAAGTTGAAGAGCATATGCCATTGTGGAATTAGAGATTGTTTCTATATGATTAATTCTGCTTCAAGTTTGTAGCTTAGTCAGTAAAGAATCTGCCTGTAGTACTGGAGACCCAGGTTCGATTCCAGGGTCAGGAAGATCCCCTGGCGAAGTAAATGGCAACGTACTCCAGTATTCTTGCCTGGAGAATCCCATGGACAGAGGAACCTGGCAGGCTGTAGTCCATGGGTTCGCAAGAGTCAGACTAAATTACGACTTAGTGACTAAATTATTTTTTTTAACGTATTAAATATACAATGACTTCAGAAGCTATTATGAAACTACCCACAGCAAGAAATATGTCCAGAAAAGCAAAGACATGTTAATGACAAACTTAACTTAGTGAATAACTAAATGGACTGAAAACAAGGACTGGAATTACAGCAGTGATAATGGTGTAAAATGTATCAAGTGAAAAAAAAAAATTCTTGGCATTAAAACATTTTGCCAGTGATGGGTTGATGAAAAGGTTGATTGCAACAGAAATTGTGTACTGAACAGAAACTAACATTTCAAATATAAGTTTAATCTCATTAAATATGTCTTAGCATTTCTTAGGGGTGAAGGGATTTATAGTACAAAGTAGCATGAAAAGGTTAAATCATTTATAGTTTTTTTTCCCTTCCAGCCAATGAAACTATAGATATAAAAGGTATAAATACCACCCAAGTAGCTATAGTCATTTGTGGTGTCTGAAAGACTTTAAGTGTTTGAAAAGCTTTTGAACATTGTGCCAGTAATAGGCATATCAAGACATTATTTTTATGTGTTGAGTAAAGTCAGTAAATAGGGCCACAGTCTTTAGCAAGTCAGAGCTACTACTGGATTTGTTTTTCAAAACTTAAGTCCATGCTGGCAGTTTGCACAAGTCATACAACATGCACTTATTTCATAACTAAATAGGAATCAAATTTAATTTAGGAGAAAGACATAAAATGAATGTAGTAATGAGTACTGTGAGATGAGTGTACTAGCAAGGTTTAAACCACAGGAGACACATCAGTGCTTTCTTTACCCGGTGAATTGTATGCAAAGTAGATGTGGTGTGAGAATGAAGAGTTTGTTTTGGATGTTTCTAAAAATTGGTTTGTGTTATCTAAAGTGTCAGCTGAACCCAGTGAAGATTTCTTCAAAGACTGTCTATGCCTTTAGCTGACATAGACACTCTAATTCTCTGCCAGTGTGTTTACAATAAATTACACAAACAAATCACTTATTCATCTAATTTCTAATCAAACTGTGCCTTTGGGAAACTCACTAAACCAGAAAAAACATGGCCTTTTAGATGCAGAAATCATTTTCCAGAAATTAAGTGATGATTAACCCTTGTGGACCAAAGAGCTGAACTCTAAGTTATATGATTTTGAAATTTATAAAAACAAACAAATCAGTTTGCCTTTTCTCATCTATAATATTGATAATGTGAATAGACCTAAAAAACAGGTACACTAAAGTGTGGGGCTTCCCAGGTGGTGCAGTGGTAAAGAACCCACTTGTCAATGCAGGAGATGCAAGAGACACGGGTTTGATCCCTGTGTCGGGAAGATCCACTGAAGAAGGAAATAGCAACCTGCTCCAGTATTCTTGCCTGGAAAATTCCATGGACAGAGACTGGTGGGGTACAGTCCATAGGGTTGCAGAGTTGGACATGACTGAGTGACTGAGCACACACATATACAGAAGCATAGTTATAAAACTAACCATGAACTGAATTCTATAAATAACTCAGATATTTTAAATATGAAAAATAAGAGTGAGGAATCTTTTGGAAAAACTGTATCTGTGAAAAACATTAAGTTTAATAAAATTAGTATTGCTCACAGATGAAGAAGAGAAAAGCCACATTTCTTTGGTTCATGGTAAAAAATAATTATAGAAGAAACACATAAAATACTTTATTTGGATTTATAGCAGAATACTTAATCTTTAGTTTCATGTATTTATGTTACATGCTTATAGCAAAGTGCAATAAAAATAAGGGATATAATTCTCATATTTGATTCTTTTCTCATTTACCATGTTCTCCTGGCTTTTGCAAGTGTTTGAGTTTGCAAGCCCTCATCTTGCCTTTCTTACATTCCTTCTGGTTACAAAGCTAATCAATGACCTTAGTAGGTGAAATTTTCAAATATATTTGTCATTTTTCCATAATGGGGGTACACAAGAGTAGAAAGCCCACAACTTTAGAGCCAAAAGCAATGGAGAAATTCAGTCTAACCATATTACCAGGTGGGAATGGGCTAGAACTGGAGAAGAACACGTAAGTCTGAATTCAAAGTTTCATAAGGATCCTCTAATTTTGTTTAGCTATTGAGCTTCACACAGCAAATCTCCAGTGTAACAGCAGCCCTCTAAAGGATTCATGGAGGGTCTATGATAGGTGTACAGGCCAATAGGACCCTTTGCCATTGCCTGAGAAGAGAGACTACAAGATTAATGCAACACCCAAGTTGTTAACTAATATTTAATAATATAAAATTTCTTACACAGTTTTAAAAACAGCATAATCAATTAAGCATTTTATTATTTGCAAATTACGAGTGGAATTTTTGTTTTGCACTTAAGCAACTGGTAATGGTTCAGTTCAGTTCAGTCACTCAGTGATGTCTGACTCTGCAATCCCATCAACTGTAGCACGCCAGGCCTCCCTGTGCATCACCAACTCCCCGAGCTAGCTCAAATTCATGTCCATTGAGTCAGTGATGCCATCCAATCATCTCATCCTGTCGTCCCCTTCTCCTCCTGCCTTGTGTTCACTAATAAATTATATATATATAATGTATATGACATATATATAATATTAATACATACATATTGCATCTTCTACTTGCCAAGTGATGTTCTAAGTACTGAGGATACAGCAATAACTAAACCAGATAAAATCCATGCCCTCACAGAATATACATTCTAGAAGGGAGAGAATGATAAAATAAGTAAGCAGATCATCTACTGAGGAGGTAACGTTGAAAAGAATTTGACAAGAGCTCAGAGTCCAAAATCATGACATTTTAAGTAACGAGAGTTCTATAGCTGAACAACTACTGTATGTAAGAACTTTATTTCATTTATCCTTATAACTCTTTATGGTATATTTTATTCCCTTTCCTCAAATGAAACTAATACAGGGAGGCTAACTTGCTAAATCAAATGGTGGTTGCATAGTAATTTGGATGGGAACTTTACAAGTTTTAGTTTAGGGAAAATTTCATGTTCATGCCATTAAAATTTGAGTATTTAGTGTATGATTATTTATGAGCCTTTTAGAAAGACACTCCACTTTTACCTTTAATGAACTTCAATTAATCTCAAATATAAACCTCTATTAATGTATTTCACACAGTGAATACTATTAAAAAATTTTTTTTGGCTGTGTCATGAAGCCTGCAGAATCTTAGTTCCTGGACCAGGGATTGAAACCCTAACCACTGCACCGCCAGGCAATTCCCACACACACACACACACACACACACACACACACACNCTAAGTACTGAGGATACAGCAATAACTAAACCAGATAAAATCCATGCCCTCACAGAATATACATTCTAGAAGGGAGAGAATGATAAAATAAGTAAGCAGATCATCTACTGAGGAGGTAACGTTGAAAAGAATTTGACAAGAGCTCAGAGTCCAAAATCATGACATTTTAAGTAACGAGAGTTCTATAGCTGAACAACTACTGTATGTAAGAACTTTATTTCATTTATCCTTATAACTCTTTATGGTATATTTTATTCCCTTTCCTCAAATGAAACTAATACAGGGAGGCTAACTTGCTAAATCAAATGGTGGTTGCATAGTAATTTGGATGGGAACTTTACAAGTTTTAGTTTAGGGAAAATTTCATGTTCATGCCATTAAAATTTGAGTATTTAGTGTATGATTATTTATGAGCCTTTTAGAAAGACACTCCACTTTTACCTTTAATGAACTTCAATTAATCTCAAATATAAACCTCTATTAATGTATTTCACACAGTGAATACTATTAAAAAATTTTTTTTGGCTGTGTCATGAAGCCTGCAGAATCTTAGTTCCTGGACCAGGGATTGAAACCCTAACCACTGCACCGCCAGGCAATTCCCACACACACACACACACACACACACACACACACACCCATTCACACATATATTGGCCACACAGCTTGTGAGATCTTAGTTTCCCAAGCAGGTTTTGAACTTGGGCCCTGAGCAGTGGAAATGCAGAGTCATAACCACTGGACCACCAGGGAATTTATGAATATCATTTTAAAATGCTTTCTAAATATTACAATGTGTGATTCTTGATCAGGAATGAATTTAATAATTTTCCACTCCAATTTTCTGTCCCTTTTTTTTTTAACTAATGAAAAAAAAAACCCAGTAAAAATAGTACTCAAATTTCACGTTTACTTAGTAGTAAAACTAAGACAAAGACGCAAGTCTTCTTATTCCCAGCCTATTGTCCCTTACTTCTTTATGCTGCTGCTGCTGTCACTTCAGTCGTGTCCGACTGTGTGCGACCCCATAAAGGGCAGCCCACCAGGCTCCCCCATCCCTGGGATTCTCCAGGCAAGAACACTGGAGTGGGTTGCCATTTCCTTCTCCAATGCATGAAAGTGAAAAGTGAAAGTGAAGTCACTCAATCATGTCTGACTCTTAATGACCTCATGGACTGTAGCCCACCAGGCTCCTCTGTCTATGGGATTCGCCAGACAAGAGTACTGAAGTGGTTTGCCATTTCCTTCTCTGACTTCTTTATGAAGTAGTACAATTTTAAAATAAACTTACCATTCTTTAATGTTCAAAGCAATATTACTGAATTATTTTTAACACATTTTTTCTACCATATTTACTGAAAGTCACATTTTCCCACACATTATATATATATATGTAAAACATTAAAACAGTACAATAAAAATAGTTAATAACTCGATTCTCAAAGATCTATTTCTTCATTTTCTCACATTAACAGTACATGTGTACAGATGATGCATATTCACATGACAGTGGATGATGCGACTACACAGGTGAAGAGAAGCTGGAGAGTGGAGTGTGAGCCACTGGGGAAGGTTCAGCTTTCCTGCTCCTGCCGGTGTTTGAACAGAAGGGTGACAGCAGTGCTGTAGCTAACTCCTGCTATAAGAATGAGATAAACAGGAGAGAAAGGGCTTGTGCCGATCAGTCTTGTGCCACATTTGGACATTTGCTGCCTTCAACAGTTGACCACCAATGCCTAGGAAACAAAGCTACTGGCCAGGCCCAAGGCTATAGAGCCTATGCAATAACCGCTAACAGACTGTCAAGGCGTAAGAAAACATGAGGAGCTTGAGGAATTTGGTATTTAAACACTGACTTGTGTTTTTGGTGATAAAATAACAAACCACATGAAGACTGTGACATTTATTTAGTTCCAAGTCTAGGGAGAGCACAGACTGGGACAGCTGTATTAACCCATTAGCGCAAAGTTTATGAGTACTCTCTTAAAGATAAACAAGACTGATTTGTCAGGAGTATACAGGGCATTTGTAGACGCCACACACAGAATTACAGAGGTCACAGCAGAGTTGTTTGTCTTTTATTTCCCTTAGTGGTTTCTTTTTTCTAATTGTCCAGTTTTTAAAAAGCAGAAAGGAACTGGATGGCAGCAAAAGAACCATACCTCCTGTATTTGAGGATGTTGCTGATATTCTAAGACAAGCTTGCCTTCCCAGAAATGACTTGTAATAAATTCTTGGCACCAGGGTTTAATACAGCAATCTAGGCAGCACAGGACCATACATAGTTTTTGCAAACAAAAGCCATATTCATGACTGAACTGTTTGTCCCTTAAATGTAATATTTTTTGCAGAGCTGAAACAGAAGAAGAAACTCTATCCTAGCACTAGATTTATCTTTCAGATGTCTAGAACCTTCTTCATTATACAAAGTGATTATTGTCTATTTTGCAATTAGCTTTCCCTGCTATACTTTTTGAAAGGAAAAATTTCAAGCAAGCCAGGCTTTGTGCCAATTTCATTTCTGGCATGATTTGAATGATTTTAAGTTTACTGTTCTAATGATACTCAAGAGTTTTAAAATACAGGCTCAGTAAGTAGGATGTGAATATAGAGAAAAAATTACATTGAAAATTTATCAATATGCTTATAATAATTATAACTTACAGAAATATCTTTCCTTTTTCTAATCTTCCATAGCTAATCACTTTTATAGAAACAACCAGGTATTAGGATATGACTGAACAGTGATGAACTACTGAGTCAGAACTATGCAGTCATTAGGTTTAATATCTAATCTATGAGATAGTGACTTTTCTTTAACTGAGATTAGTTTGTTGAGACAAGCTTTTTCTATTATTGTCTCATTGAGACTTTAAATAATAGAGCTACAGATTTTTGTTTCCTTGTGTCTCATCAACAGTAGGCTTTATATACCTCTGTGTCCTTTATTGACGAGTCCTCACTTTGAAGCTATTTTTATCTATTAATACAACTGGTACAGTTTAAGGGTTTGCCTTCAAGGCTTTCTTTAAAGGTTTTTACATAGTTGAAATGGGGCTTTTTAGTATAAACTGAAGAGAAAGAATGCTTCAGTTGAAGATTTTTTTTTTTTCCAACAGGCTCTAAGTGGAGTTGGAAAGTGTGCTTAGGTATGATAATATCTATTTGTATATATATATATAATATGTACATATGATATATACATTTCTCATGTTGACAGGTCCAGCAGTTATTCTGTTGGGTAGTATGACTTAACACATTAGTGAAGTATATGTAAGATTAGTGAGATTGTGTGTAACCAAGGAGAAAGAGTGGTTGTGGGTGAGCATGGTGGGACACACAAAGAGAGAGTAAGAAAATGCCTTGGCAACTCAGCAGTCCTCTCCCTGGAGTGTTAAAGGATTTGACTAGTAAGAGGCAAGTGCTAATACTTAAAACACAGATAGCAATGACCTCTACTAGATTCCTCTCTAGGCACAGGCGTGTGTGTGTGGGGATGCCTTTTGGCAGAGAACAAGTAGCATCACAGGCTAAGCAGACAGTACACTCAGAGATGTAATGGGATCCTTACTAAGAATGTCTTGTGTCCAATTTGTGCCTTAGGAGAGGCAACCCCATGTATGTTGATGGAGCTGAGGTTTTAGTGTCAGGATGAAGTCATCTCCAACGGCGAGGTCTCAGTTTAGGAGGTGGGACTAGGGTATCCTTTCCAAGAGGGTATCCACTTGAGGGGATGTACACATTTGCCATGTTTGGTTGAAACTATGGCTTATTTATGGAGGATTTGGGCCTTTAGATGTAAATTAATACAAACACATAGACTAGTAGCAGTAAGACTGACAGTCAGCAGAACAAATGTGCAGCTGCACTGACAGGGCTTTTGTTTTTGGTGGGTTTAGGCTCTAATAGGTTCCCTATCAGATGAACAGCTGCCTGGTGTATGGACAATTTGGTTAATAGGCCCCTTGAAATGGCTTTCAGCCCTTCTGGGATGAGGAAATGACAAAAAATTTATAAAGATGTGGGAAGACACTATAAAAAGGGCCTCATATAAAATGAGTCTTTATATATATGAAGGCAATGCACATCTACTTTAAATATAAGGGCACTGGGAAATTTTAAAGTTGATGTGAGGTGTATAGCCTTGAGTGAAGGCCTAGAGCAAGATACAGACCCATTTAGGGGTCCATTTACCTGAATGGAACTTGAAAAGGAGCCATGTGAGACCATTACGTCTCTTAATTAAACTGGCTACTTGATACTTTCTAGGAACATGAAAATTCTATTGAATACTTTTGCCAAGAGATTAGCACCATGTATTTTATAGAGAAGTAAAATGTGTATCTTGGTTATTATCACTTATAACTCTGATAGTATGGAGTACATTATATTGTATATTATGGCCTCAATAAATATGATATAGAGATGTGTGGTTGTGATTTATATTTTGGGTATCTGTGAGGCTAGACACTCCAAGTTTTGTTAGCTTTTTCTCCCTTAAAGAGACAATTTTAGGCAATGACCCAGCAGTTTATAATCAATGTGAAATGGGGCTACTTGTTGGCCAGCAGTTTGGCTGAGTGTGCTGTTTCTTGGGTTCTGTCATTCATTAGGCACATCCTGGCTAAGAGATGGAAAGCAGCAACATTCCATTAAGCTCCATCATGTGTGATGGTTGCCAGTGCCATTTGCATAGTCTATAAACATCCACTGCTGTTCATTCAGTTAGTCCCTAGTGGATTCTGAGCAGCCAAGTGGACTGGAGGAAGGGTGATATTCTCCAGCGCCATGGCATTTAGAAAGGGATTGATGACAGCGGACACCACCTCCTTCTGCAGGTGGGATACACCAGAGAGCTCAGGTTTGGCTCCGTGCTCTATGAGGCTTTACTAAGAGGCCTTCCTTAGTAGTGCCATGTTTCTGGTATATTATTTCTATGACCAATGTTTAACAAGCAGCTGGTATGGAAAATCACAGGCTCAGAGCTTCTATTTTCTAGAGAGCTCAGCATGTACTTCATTTGTTTGTTCGTTTTTTTTTTTTTTTTCCTAATGAAGCATAGTATGGAGCTAAGAGGAATAGTTTCTTGCCTCAGAAACCCTTGGGAACTTATATCCATCTCAAGTGGTCTAGTGATTCCAGGAGGTAAGACAAGAGGTTACCAATATTTCCTTGGTGAAAGAGTCCTTCAGGGCACTAATAGGAGTAACTGTTGATTTTAATTTGGAAGTATTAAAATTTGCAAAGAAAGAATATTTTTGCCATCAGAATCCCGAAAATATTAAAGATGTTAGACCTGTGTCCCTTAAATGTATATCAAATGAGTCTCATTGGAGGAGGATGTAATTAATGTAAACCCACACCTCTGCTCCTGGAAGAAGGTGGATGCAGTTGAGATCCTGTCTGCCAAGACTGTGTGTGACGGCAAAGCTGCTGCTGATGGACAGTCTGGAAAAGGTATATTGTGTCTCTCTGAAGTGAAGGCAAAGAGCAGTTAGAGGATGGTGAAACAGGCACTGAACAGAACATGTTAGCCACATTTTCAGGGGCAAAATATTTACCAGTTGTTGATTGAATAGCATCAGGAATTTCAGTAATATTGGATATTCAAAACTACAATGAAGTACCACCTCACACTGTTCAGAATGACCATCATTAGAAAGTCTTCAAATAAATGCTGGAGAGGTTGTAGAGAAAAGGGAACCCTCCTACACTGCTGGTAGGAATGTAAACTGGTACAGTCATTATGGAAAACAGTATGGAGTTCCTCAACTAACTAAAAATAGAGTTGCCATATGCAACTCTATTGCCATGTGCAATTCCACTCCTGGGCATATACCCAGACAAAACCATATTTCGAAAGGATACATGCACCTCTATGTTCATAGCAGCATTATTTACAATAGCCAAGACACGGAAACAACCTAAAAGTCTATCAACAAATGAATGGATAAAGAAGATATGCCATACACACACACACACAGTGTGGTGTATATATATATATATATATATATATATATACACACATACACAATGGACTACTCAGCTATTCAAAAGAATGAAATGCCATTTGCAGCAATATGGATGGACCTAGAGATGATCACAGTAAGCAAAATCAGAGAGACAGGAAAGAGACATCACTCGTATGTGGAATCTAAAATAAGCTTCCCAGGTAGTGCAGTGGTAAAGAAGACACCTGCCAATGCAGGAGATGTAAGAGATGCCGGTTTGATCTCTGGGTTGGGAAGATCCCTGGAGAAAGAAATGGCAACCAACTCAAGTATTCTTGCCTGGAAAATTCCAAGGACAGAGGAGCCTGCTGGGCTGTAGTCCAAGGGGTTGCAAGGAGTCAGACACAACTGAGCATGAGGGGACAAAAGAGAACCAGACTCACAGGCACAGAGTACAGACTAGCGGTTCCCAAAGGGGAGGTGGGTAGAGGAGGGGAAGAAGTGTGGGAGTAGCAGGTATAAACTCTTATATACAGGATGGATAAAACACAGGTCCTACTGTAGTGTACAGGGAACTATACTCGATATCCTGTGATATAAACCATAATGAAAAAGAATATGAAAAACTATTTATATAGATATAACTGAATCACTTTGCTGTTATAGCAGAAATTAAGATAATATCGTAAATCAACTATACTTCAATAAAATTTAAAAGAAATACTGGATATTGAGTATGGGGGCCCCCAATGGGTGGGATATCATTAATACTGTAGTAATCCAACATAAGGTACCATTTTAATCTTTTTGTAATACAAAATCTTTAGTATATTCATTTAGTATATAAATTTTGGATTTCCAACTGGATAAAATTAAAAGCTTTAATATTTATGTATATATTATTCAATTACCTTTTATCTCTGTTTTTGCTTTTAAATCAGTAAATAATCTAGAATTAGCACTGTTCGCTAAACTGGCGCTTGCTTAGTACCTAAGATTTCAAGTTTCTTCTTTTTTTCCCCTTGGGCTGTAGCCACCTAAAGTGGCAGTCAGTTTTTCTGTTTTCTTCCTGTTTTAGATTTTTGTACCCTGAAGGTACAGTCTTCACTTTCTTTTTCTGGCTGTTAAGAGGAAAAGAGGGAGGCTGAAGGGGTCAGGTGCTTCTAGTCAACTTATCCCTGGGATTGCCCCTGTCCAAGGAATAATCTGAAGAAGGCAATGGCACCCACTCCAGTACTCTTGCCTGGAAAATCCCACGGACAGAGGAGCCTGGAAGGCTGTAGTCCATGGGGTTCAATTACCTTTTATCTCTGTTTTTGCTTTTAAATCAGTAAATAATCTAGAATTAGCACTGTTCGCTAAACTGGCGCTTGCTTAGTACCTAAGATTTCAAGTTTCTTCTTTTTTTCCCCTTGGGCTGTAGCCACCTAAAGTGGCAGTCAGTTTTTCTGTTTTCTTCCTGTTTTAGATTTTTGTACCCTGAAGGTACAGTCTTCACTTTCTTTTTCTGGCTGTTAAGAGGAAAAGAGGGAGGCTGAAGGGGTCAGGTGCTTCTAGTCAACTTATCCCTGGGATTGCCCCTGTCCAAGGAATAATCTGAAGAAGGCAATGGCACCCACTCCAGTACTCTTGCCTGGAAAATCCCACGGACAGAGGAGCCTGGAAGGCTGTAGTCCATGGGGTCGCAAAGTCGGACACAACTGAAGTGACTTAGCAACAACAACAAAGAAATAATCAGTTCCCTTCTCACGCTGCCACCTTTTAAAAAACTTACAGAGACTTCTCTCTCTAGCTGACTAAAACTTTTCCATTTTTCTCTTTTTAGTGTTTACCTGATAAGCTCCTGTTGGTCCCTAGTAGTCTCTCTGTGATCAGTGGCCCTTCTCTAGAGTGTCCCAATCAACCTTGGTGGGGCTAGTGTCTACATCTAGAAAAGCAAGAGTGGCATCACCTTATCTTTTACATTTGTGTATGAGACTCCTTGCATATTGGTAAGTAGCAGCTCTTAGGAGAGCCCATGTACACGGATCGAGTGCTTTGCATTTTTCGCATTAATTGGACCAACTCCTCAGCTTTTTTGGGGGGGGGGGCATGCTGGAACCAGGTGCTCCTTTGCCTCTCTCCTCCTTTTCATTAAATGTTGAGACACAGGTCTCCGGGCATGGGACCTCTTACACCCTACTGGGTTGGAGAATGAGTTGCTTGTGACAGCACCAAGCAGACACGGCAGAGAAGCTTGTGACCTGAACATAGTGTTTGTGGGAAGCCATGATCTCCTGAGACAGCTCTCACATCAAACCCACAAATGGCCAACAATACCTAAGCAAGTGTTCAGGTGGAGTCATCTTACTACTTTGAGGAATAGGCTGAAATTTGACTCAGAAAAGGTCAGAGGGGGAAAGGGAGATGGTTTATGGGTGCCTATAGAAACATATAAAGTCACAGACACTAGGTACTAATATGGCCTCAATGCTTGCCAGCACTGCCTGGTCAGGGGATTAGACTTGTGCCATGGCCCTAGGAGGGCTGTCATTTCTCATTCTCAGCAGATGGATCTTTTGAAAATGTAGCCAGTTATCTATACAGTATTTGCAGTTTGTAGAAAGACTTCTTTTTTCTTAAAATTAAAAAAAATTTCTAATTTCAACAGCATTCTCAAAGGTTAAAGGTCTGATATGAGGCCTAACAGTTATACATTGAAAAACTCAACTGTATAGTTGGTCAAGCTCACAAAAACCTCATTAACTAGTCTCCTATGATAAGAATCAGAAAGAAAGGGAATATAAGACTAGGTTCATGATAATCACTTGTGGGTTATGACACAAGAGCAGAAAATAAAATAGAAAATTTCTGACATTTGACAATGTTAACTGGCTATACCTTAACAACAAAAAAAGAAAATTTCTGACATGTTATGTTTAAATCCATTTACCTGACAGGATATTTTCTACTTTGGTGAATGCAGTAGGACTTGATCACATAGTAACCAGATTCATAGAAAAGTAGTTCAAGCTGCCACCTGATGCAATAAAATAAAGGAAATGTAGGATTTTTCCTTAAAAATCTCCTATAATGCATTTTTTCAATTGTGGAAGGCAATGAATTCAAAAATATTTAACATAAAGCTAGAAAATGGTTAAATAAATGAAAGCATTGCAAAAACTGAACATATTAATAAAAATAAACTAATTTTGATTCTAACTTTTCAACTATAATTTTTGATATAATCCTCAGCAAAATCACCCTTGTGGAGAAGGAAATGGCAACCCACTCCAGTATTCTTGCCTAGAGAATCCCAGGGATGGGGGAGCCTGGTGGGCTGCCGTCTATGGGGTCGCACAGAGTCGGACACGACTGAAGCGTCTTAGCAGCAGTAGCAGCAGCAAAATCACCCTTGAAGGTGAAAATGAGCAAAGTGACTATACAACCGGCAGGAGAAAGTTAGTGCTGATAACCTCTGCTTGCTCATCCTCTAAGACTGCATCTTATCCTTCACACAGTCTGCTCAGGTCCCACAAAGGGGATACCACAACCTGTCTCCTTGTACTATAGTGGCTGCAGCAGGCCACAGCAACTGGGGTTAAGGGAAAATGTTCTGATTAAATAAACTATATTGAACTTTGTTTTAGGACTTCATGCAAATATTAACCTTATTTTAAGACAAAAGGGAAAACAATTACTCAAATTCACAGCTCATTTAGCTGTCACTGGACAACAGAGGTCCGTCTAGTCAAAGCTATGGTTTTTCCATTAGTCATGTTTGGATGTGAGAGTTGGACTATAAAGAAAGCTGAGTGCAGAAGAATTGATGCTTTTGAACTGCGGTGTTGGAGAAGACTCTTGAGAGTCCCTTGGACTGCAAGGAGATCCAACCAGTCCATCCTAAAAGAGATCAGTCCTGAATATTCATGGGAAGGACTGATGCTAAAGCTGAAACTCCAATACTTTGGCCACCTGATGTGAAGAGCTGACTCATTTGAAAAGACTCTAATGCTGGGAAAGATTGAGGGCAAGAAGAGAAGGGGACGACAGAGGATGAGATGGTTGGATGGCATCACCGACTCAATGGATCTGAGTTTGAGTAAACTCCGGGAGTTGGTGATGGACAGGGAGGACTGGCATGCTGCAAGTCCATGGGGTTGCAGAGTCGGACATGACTGAGAGACTGAACTGAACTGAACTGGACAACTGAAAAGATAAAATAGTCCAGTTTTAAAGTTTCGATAGAGACAAAAAGGGTACTAAGGAACGATATTCATCCTTCCTCATCACTGCTGCTCCAGGCATCTTCAAATGCTGGATTTAACTGTGATCTGGTTGAAGTCTAAAAAAGGAAGCAAAAAAGAAAGATTCAATTATTCTACCTCATAATTTTAGGCTCACAATATAATTATGAAATCAGATAAAAAGCAACTAGATTATTTTGAAAGAAACTATATAACTGTTCATTTAAAACCAAAAGTAACTTAAGAAACAGCCACATTCAATATAAAACAATGCAACTTCATTTTAAATAGACATATCAGACCTTATGTTTCCCTCAAAGTAGTTACCTCACACACAGACACACCCACACCCACGATGCTGCTACTATTATTAAGGCTTTTTTTTTTCTTTAATAACCCTTTGGAGTTACCAGGAGTACAGGGCACACTCATATCCATGTGGCTAAGACTGGACTCAGGTCTGTAAGCCTGGCTTGACAGCCCAAAATACTAAAGTGAGCAATTTTTTACTGTTTTGATGGACCTGGTTTTTATAAATAAGCCGGTGTTCATCAAATGGAGCAATACCCTTTTTGGTATGAAGTAGTGAGGTTTGTTTGTTACTATAGCTAGTAAAGTAGTAGAAAAAGACAGACAAAATATGTTGGATTTGGTAACATTTTGTCATTAGCACACAGGTTTCCCTGGGAGAATTCTTTGAAAGAGAATATGCATTTGATGGTGTTTCAAAAACAACAAAACATCACAGTATTCTTACAACTTTAGAGCTGTGCCTAAACAAATGTAATCAGCAATAGAGGAATTTTAATTATCTGTAGTAGTTCAAATCAATTCACTTGTTTGGGGAATTTGTTTGAATGGCTACCTTCTTATTCTTAGGCAAATGATTACGGGACTTTAAAATGATCTCTGTTGTTTTTGAATACCTAGGTTTCATGAATCATGTGTGCTTCTTATTTTGCAGTTTTTACATTTGCTGTCAGTTTGTTCACATCCCAAATCCAATAACATATTAGTACTTAGATTATTCTAAATTATTTTAGAAGTATTACCTTTTACAACATATACCAGTATTTTATGTTAAGGGTAACCCTTACTACATATTTGAGAATGTTCGTTTCCTTTTTGATGAACATGATGACTTAGCCTCTGACGATTCGAACAGTAACAGTAGAAAAAGTGGCCGTTTCCAGGAAATTCCCCAAGTGCAGCCAGGAGAGTCAGAAAACAATACAGTAACTGAGGTACTCTGTCTAGCTGTGAGCGCCACAGATCCGAGTCCTTCACCTCATCTAATAACGTTGGCCATTGTTACTTAGTTGTTCAAGCAAAATTCCATTATACCCTCTGTCCAGATCCAAAACTATTATCGAAGCTTAGCTAACTACACACTTATTTCTAGCAGCAGTCCACGGATATGCAAGAGTAGCATACTGAAGTCTGTTCGTTTATTCTTTCAACCAAGCATTTACTGAAATTCCTACCTTTCTGGGTTTATGATTTAACTACCAAGTTAGGTTATTTAGTGACAGTTTATTTAAAGATGCATTGTCCTCTGGGGTGAGGTGATTATTTTTCCCTACTCTATCTCTAAAAGCCTTGAAGTCTGCCTTAGATGTCTACCAAAAATGTCCTTAGGTAGATAAGTCACACAAAGGCCATGTCTCCTAATTTCACTATGGAAGCTCAATATATAACCTATTAAACACTTAAATTTCATTTGAAGAATCAAGAGAAGCAGAATTATATTTTAACATAAATTATTGTTGCTATGGTAGGCAAACAAAAATAATTAAGTGAAAACTAGAAATGTGGTTGCATATAAATTTTACTGTATTTATAGTAGTGAAGAAAAAATATGTATTACTGTATTATTAGAAGTATATTTTATTGCTAAAAATCACAAATAAAACATCTTACTTATAATTGAAAGCTGCAGTAAAAATGTCACACATGATATAGTACTGTTTGAGACCTATGGATCAACTTAACGATCTTCCATTACTTCAGTTTTCTCTACAACATCTCCTCCTAGTGGACATTCTTTCTATGCTTGAATGTATCCATCTCTACTTGACCAGCCTGCCTGTTCTGCTGATAGCTAGGAAGGGAAGAGTTAAAAGGGGATCTATTCAGGTCCATAGAATGCGAAGGAAGAATGAAACCAATTTTAACATCTCACACACATATATCTTACTAAATTTGATAAATTCAAAATTTTCTTTACTGGTAATTAGTGGAAAGCCTTTAAAGGTAGAACATAGGGTTGTCTGAATATAGAAAGTAATTACACATCTTATCGCTGTTGCTTATTCTGACTCTTTTGCAACCCCACGGACTGTAGCCTGCCACGCTCCTCTGTCCATGGGATTTCCCAGACAAGGATACTGAAGTGAGTTGCCATTTCCTTCTCCAGGGGATCTTCCCAACCCAGGAATGTAACTGGTGTCTCCTGCACTGCCAGGCACATTCTTTACCACAGAGTTACCAGGAAAGACCCCAAGATTATATATCTAAATAAAACAGGTACATACTGTGTAACTGTCAAAATAAAGTAAGATTCCTGATGAGAGGTCAGATTTAGATTGTAATACAGAATGGGAAAGATTAGAGATTTCTTCAAGAAAATCAGAGATACCAAGGGAACATTTCATGCAAAGATGGGCTCGATAAAGGACAGAAATGGTATGGACCTAACAGAAGCAGAAGATATTAAGAAGAGGTGGCAAGAATACACAGAAGAACTGTACAAAAAAGATCTTCACGACCTGGATAATCACGATGGTGTGATTGCTCATCTAGAGCCAGACATCCTGGAATGTGAAGTTAAGTGGGCCTTAGAAAGCATCACTATGAACAAAGCTAGTGGAGGTGATGGAATTCCAGTTGAGCTATTTCAAATCCTGAAAGATGATGCTGTGAAAGGGCTGCACTCGATATGCCAGCAAATTTGGAAAACTCAGCAGTGGCCACAGGACTGGAAACGGTCAGTTTTCACTCCAATCCCAAAGAAAGGCAATGCCAAAGAATGCTCAAACTACCGCACAATTGCACTCATCTCACA
>SJYX01019312.1:130033-146251 GCA_006410675.1 Oreotragus oreotragus | reverse complement strand
ATGGAAACAACCTAGATGTCCATCAGCAGACAACTGGATAAGAAAGCTGTGGTACATATACACAATGGAGTATTACTCAGCCTTTAAAAAGAATACATTTGAATCAGTTCTAATGAGGTGGATGAAACTGGAGCCTATTATACAGAGTGAAGTCAGAAAGAAAAACACCAATACAGTATACTAACGCATATATATGCAATTTAGAAAGATGGTAATGATAACCCTATATGCAAGACAGCAAAAGAGACACAGATGTATAGAACAGTCTTTGGGACTCTGTGAGAGAAGGTGAGGGTGGGATGATCTGGGAGAACAGCATTGAAACATGTATATTATTATATATGAAACAGATCATCAGTCCAGGTTCAATGCATGAGACAGGGTGCTCAGGGCTGGTGCACTGGGATGACCCAGAGGGATGGGATGAGGAGGGAGGCAGGATCGAGGTTCAGGAGGAAAAACACATGTACACCCGTGGCTGATTCATGTGAATGTATGGCAAAAACCACACTACTGTAAAGTAATTAGCTTCCAACTGAAAAAAAAAAAAAAAAAAAAGTCAATCTGAAAGGTAATCTAGGAACAGTTTTACTTTGATGATTCTGATGACTGAAGATATTATAAATTTGCCCTAGATCATTAACGAATGGCAGAACTGGAATTCAAACTCAATTACCAGTATCACTATTATTTAGTTTACCTGACACTAAAGACAGGTGAGTGTGTAAATGTATATATGTGTGTGTTTTGTGTTAACTTGCCTCTCTGAGGAACTGCAGCAGTCATTCATTTGAGAGGTGAGACGAAAATACTTCTAAATATCAGTTAAACAGTAAGTATACATGTAAGGTTGGAGAAGGAAATGGCAAGCCATTCCAGTGTTCTTGCCTGGAGAATCCCATGGACAGAGGAGCCTGGTGGGCTGCTGTCCACGGGGTCGCACAGAGCCGGACACGACTAAACAACTTAGTATGCGTGAATGCATTGGAGAAGGAAATGGTAACCCACTCCAGTGTTCTTGCCTGGAGAATCCCAGGGACAGAGGAGCCTGGTGGGCTGCCGTCTACGGGGTTGCACAGAGTCGGACACGACTGAGGCGACTTAGCAGCATCACACATGTAAGGAAGAGGGTCTGGTATACACAGACTGATCTACTGATATCTGCATAATGATCATATTCATGTTCTACCTATATTCACAGGAATCTTCAAAAGTGTTGTGGAAATAATCTTAGCATTTATCATCTTATAAAGAGAATGGTGCCTATCTTAAAGCACATACATGCTGCTGCTGCTGCTGCCAAGTTGCTTTAGTCGTGTCTGACTCTGTGCGACCCCACGGACTGTAACCTACCAGGCTCCTCCGCCCAAGGGATTTTCCAGGCAAGAACAATGGCATGGGTTGCCATTGCCTTCTCTGATGTTCTTGCCTGGAGAATCCCAGGGACAGAGGAGCCTGGTGGGCTGCCGTCTACGGGGTTGCACAGAGTCGGACACGACTGAGGCGACTTAGCAGCATCACACATGTAAGGAAGAGGGTCTGGTATACACAGACTGATCTACTGATATCTGCATAATGATCATATTCATGTTCTACCTATATTCACAGGAATCTTCAAAAGTGTTGTGGAAATAATCTTAGCATTTATCATCTTATAAAGAGAATGGTGCCTATCTTAAAGCACATACATGCTGCTGCTGCTGCTGCCAAGTTGCTTTAGTCGTGTCTGACTCTGTGCGACCCCACGGACTGTAACCTACCAGGCTCCTCCGCCCAAGGGATTTTCCAGGCAAGAACAATGGCATGGGTTGCCATTGCCTTCTCTGAAAGCACTTACACAGTGCATTTAAAAAAGTAAATATAAAACCTAACTTGTTTTTTGTGTATCCCTATTTGATTTATACTTATTCAGCTTAACTGCCTATATACAAAAATTCTCCCAGATGGGGAAGAATCAAACTATCACCATAACTATATAATAAGGAAATAAACCATCAGAGTCACATACTATCTTTATAAAATAAACAATTTCAGTTTTCCTCTAATATCTTTTTATACACAGGTCAAAGATGACTTATTTTTATTTTTATAGTTTATATTTGGTGAATGATTGTTAAACATTCCAGTGTGGCCTAGTGTTATGTTAGATTTAATGTACACAATAATTCCCCAAAAGCAGGACATAGTCATTAACATTTTAAGCTTTGTATAAAAAAAAATTCAGTTTTTAAAGCAGCTGTACACTAAAACTACTCAAAGTCATACTAAACCAAATTAGACACATATCTATAAAATTTCACCTTTAGATAGCTTGACATGAAAATATATAAATTAAGAGACTACTACCTAAGACCAGAAATCACGTCTTATTTATCTTTGTTTTCCCACAACATTTTTCAGGTTCTTTATTCACAGTGTCATATTTACACTAATTTATCCGGTAAAAGTACAAACTGATAAAATTTGACAGTGTGAATAAAGGACCTTAAAAATGTCATACAAGATAACTCAAGTCCCAAGAAGTCGTGGCACTTCCCTGGTGATCCACTGGTTAAGACTCCATGCTTCCACTGTAGGAAGTATGGGTTTGATCCCTGGTTCCAAACAGGAAAAGGAGTACATCAAGGCTGTATATTGTCACCCTGATTATTTAACTTGTATGCAGAGTACATCACGAGAAATGCTGGGCTGGAGGAAGCACAAGCAGGAATCAAGATTGCCGGAAGAAATATCAATCACCTCAGATATGCAGATGACACCACCTTTATGGCAGAAAGTGAAGATGGGAGTTGGTGATGGACAGGGAGGCCTGGCGTGCTGCGATTCATGGGGTCGCAAAGAGTCGGATACGACAGAGTGACTGAACTGACCTGAACTGATGGTCACTCTAGAGATCTCAGGCAGGAAAAAGTGATATGAGTTGCACAGACTTGCCTTGAGTGTGACCAGATTTTAGGAAGAGTGGGCAAAAGGAAGGCAGATCCCTCAGAAAGATAAACTTCCCCCGCAAAAAAACAAAAAAGCAACCTGTCAATTAAATGATAGGATTTATGCTTAAAGATCATAAAACTTGTTTCTATTGCCCAATGCCCTTCAGGTTTTTATGGTAGAAATAAACCCTCTTCTATAGGTTGGGTATCAGGAAAAACAATCCTAAGGG
Organism: Oreotragus oreotragus; assembly: GCA_006410675.1. Classification (NCBI taxonomy): domain Eukaryota; kingdom Metazoa; phylum Chordata; class Mammalia; order Artiodactyla; family Bovidae; genus Oreotragus; species Oreotragus oreotragus. The sequence goes on along the minus strand of SJYX01019312.1, from coordinate 143,091 downwards.
ATTCTGTCTTGGTTGATGGGAGAAGTATATCTCATCTCAAAAGTCGATCTGAGGTACCATCTCGCGCCAGTCAGAATGGCTGCTATCCAAAAATCTACAAACAATAAATGCTGGAGAGGGTGTGGAGAAAAGGNTGATGAAAGTGAAAGAGGAGAGTGAAAAAGTTGGCTTAAAGCTCAACATTCAGAAAACTAAGATCATGGCATCCGGTCCCATCACTTCATGGGAAATAGATGGGGAAACAGTGGAAATAGTGGCTGACTTTATTTTTCGGGGCTCCAAAATCACTGCAGATGGTGATTGCAGCCATGAAATTAAAAGACACTTACTCCTTGGAAGGAAAGTTATGGCCAACCTAGACAGCATATTAAAAAGCAGGACATTACTTTGCTGACAAAGGTGCATCTAGTCAAGGCTATGGTTTTTCCAGTGGCCATGTATGGATGTGAGAGTTGAACTATAAAGAAAGCTGAGCACCGAAGAATTGATGCTTTTGAACTGTGGTGTTGGAGAAGACTCTTGAGAGTCCTTTGGACTGCAAGGAGACCCAACCAGTCCAATCTAAAGGAAATCAGTCCTGAATATTCATAGGAAGGACTGATGCTAAAGCTGAAACTCCCAATATTTTGGCCACCTCATGCGAAGAGTTGACTCATTGGAAAAAGACTCTGATGCTGGGAGAGATTGGGGGCAGGAGGAGAAGGGGATGACAGAGGATGAGATGGCTGGATGGCATCACCGACTCCATGGACATGAGTCTGAGTGAACTCCGGGAGTTGGTGATGGACAGGGAGGCCTGGTGTGCTGCGATTCACGGGGTCACAAAGAGTTGGACATGACTGAGAGACTGAACTAACTAAGAATGACAGAAAGCTATATTATTAAAGACAATGTTTACAAATAGTTATTAATGACATGGAAAAAGTCTAAGAAGGATGCTAAGTTGTATGTTCAAGCGTGATATTAACTATGTTAAAAATATGCACAGGATAAAACAAGAATGAAATAAATAAAAATGTTAAAATTGATAAACTTCAGAAACTTATTTCATTCTCAATATTTTTTTGAATTTTCCTAATGTATTATACAGTTAAATTATTTAAACAATCAGAAAATAGCAAGAAATGCTTTAAAAGCCTCTCCCATTTAAAGTAAATTAGTAAAAAATTTTTTATGATTTAGAAGTCACTGTACAATTTGTATGAATAATATTTACCTCCTCATCATCATCAGGAACTGATTCACATAAGGATGGTACCCACGCAAGAATATTGCAGTCTCTGCTACCACTGTAAAGTTCCTATAGTACAGAAAACAAAGATGTGGTTGTGGGTCAGCTGAAAGCTGATGCCAACTTGAAATGAACAATTTTTTGAATGACTAATTCTTAGGTTAGATTAGATGAAATCTATTTTTATTCCCCAAAGAAGCTGGATTGATGCCCTTTTCTGTTTAAGAAATAGTAAAACTTTGTTTTGTATTTTAAAATAGTACTAGGATATATTAGAATTTGCTTACATGGTTAAAATTCACAAAAACCATCGCCACAGTTTTTTTTTTTTATCAATTGTATCCATATATTTCAAGTGACAGAGAATAAAAAAAATGGTTGCGTCAATAACAACTTAATAAAGGCTTTCAATGAAGAAACCATACGTTGTTGTTCAGTTGCTAAGCTGTGTCTGACTCTCTGTGACCTCATGGATGGTAGCACACCAGGGTCCTCTGTCCTCCACTATCTCTCAGAATTTGCTCAAATTCATGTCCATTGAGCTGGTGATGTTATCTAACCACTGATACTCTACTGTCCTCTTCTTTAGCTTTCACTCTTTCCCATCATCAGGATCTTTTCTAGTTGGTTAGCTCTTTGCATCAGGAGGCCAAAGTATTGGAACTTCAGCATCAGTCCTTCCAGTGACTATTCAGGGTTGATTTCCTTTAGGATTGATTGGTTTGATCCCCTTGCAGTCCAAGGGACTCTCAAGAGTCTTCTTCAGCACCACAATTTGAAAGCTCAATTTTTCAGTGCTCAGCATTTTTTATGGTCCAACTCTCACGTCCATACATGACTACTAGAAAAGCCATAGTTTTGACTATAAGGACCTCTGTGGGCAAAATAGTGTCTCTCCCTTTTAATATGCTGTCTAGGTTTGTCATAGCTTTTCTTCCAAGGAGCAAGTGTCTTTTAATTTCATGGCTTTAATTTTAACTTGTCACTATCTGCAGTGATTTTAGAGTCCAGGAAAAGAAAATCTGATACTGCTTCCACTTTTCCCCCTTTTATTTGCCATGAAGTGATGGAAGTGGATGCCACGATCTTAGTTTTTTTGAATGCTGAGTTTTAGGCCAGGTTTATTCACTCTCCTCAAGAGGCTCTTTAGTTCTTCATTTTTTGCCACTCGAGTGGTATCATCTGCATATCTGAGGTTGTTGCTATTTCTCCCAGCAATCTTGATTCCAGCTTGGGATTCATCCAGCCTGGCATTTCACATGAAGTACTCTGCATATGGGCTTCTCTGGTGGCTCAGAGCGTAAAGCGTCTGCCTGCAATGCGGGAGACCTGGATTTGATCCCTGGGTCAGGAGGATCCCAGGGAGAAGGAAATGGCAACCCACTCTAGTACTCTTGCCTGGAAAATCCCATGGATGGAGAAGCCTTGTAGGCTATAGTCCATGGGGTCGCAAAGAGTTGGACACGACTGAGTGACTTCACTTCCACTCTGTATATAAGTTAAATAAGCAAGGTGACAATATACAGCCTTGTCGTACTCTTTTTACCAATCTGGAATGAGTCAGTTGTTCCATGTCTGGTTCTAACTGTTGTTTCTTTACCTGCATACAAGTTTCTCAGGAGACAGGTAAGATGGTTTGGTACTCTCATCTCTGTAAGAATTCTCCACATTTTGTTGTGATCCACACAGTCAAAGGTTTTAGCATCATCAATGAAGCTGAAGTAGATGTATTTTTGGAAATCCCTTGCTTTCTCCATGATCCAACGAATGTTTGCAATTTGATCTCTGTTCCTCTGTCTTTTTTAAACACAGCTTATACATCTGGAAGTTCCTGGTTCACGTACTGCTGGAGCCATTAGCTTGAAGGATTTTGAACATAACTTTGCTAGTAAGTGAAATGAGTGCTTTGAACATTCTTTGTCATTGCCCTTCTTCAGGACTGGAATGAAAACTGAACTTTTCCAGATCGGTGTTCACTGCCGAGTTTTCCAAATTTTCTGACATATTGAGTGCAGCACTTTAACAGCATCATCTTTTAGGATTTTAAATAGCTCAGCTTAATTCCATGATCTCCACTAACTTTGTTGGTAGTAATGCTTCTTAAGGCCCACTCGACTTCACACTCCAAGATGTCCAACCCTAGGTGAGTGACCACACAACTGTGGTTATCCAGGTTATTAACACCTTTTTTGTATAGTTCTTCTGTGTATTCTTGCCACCTCTTAATCTGTTCTGCTTCTGTTAGGTCCTTACCATTTCTGTCCTTTATCGTGCCCATCCTTGCATGAAATGTTCCCTTGACATCTTCAATTTTCTTGAGAAGATCTCTAGTCTTACACATTCTATTGTTTTCCTCTATTTTTTTTGCACTGTTCATTTAAGAAAGCTTTCCCATCTCTCTTTGCTATTCTGTAGAACTCTGCACTCTGTTGGATGTATTTTTTCATTTTTCCCTTGCCTTTTGCTTCTCTTCTTTCCTCAGCTATTTGTAAAGCCTCCTCAGGTAACTACTTTGCAGAAACCATAAGAGTTTCTAGCTAAAATAGGCCAGGAATTAAAAAAAAGTTTTATTTAGCTCAAAACTGCCTAACTAGCTGCTGAAGAGGATTAAGATTCATATGCTTGTTGAGAAGCTTATTATTTTATAAGCTTGGACTGATGCAGTCAACGGCAATGTCTTTATGGATATGGTGTCTGTCCATGCTGAACAATGTTCATTCTTTTTCTGACAAAAGTTCAGAAATATGTTATATTGGCTAGTACTGAAAATATTTCTATGGGCAGTGAAATAAGATACTCTCACATACAGAGGGTATAAATTGATATAATCCTTTCAGAGACTGAAATCTCTGTACGTGTCAGAAGCTTTTGTATACATTTCTAAGAAGTCATGCTAAAGACACATATGAAATTCAAGGTTATTATCACCAATATTGTATTTATAATAAAACAACAGTTTCCCAAATATTATTGTCCAGGGTTATGATTTATATATAAACTTATGCTGCATTAATATGATATATTATATAGCCACTAAATTTGTTTTTGAAGACTATTTAATGACACTGGAAAATATTCATATTGTCAAGAGAAAGGAGCAGGATATAAACCAAATATACAGTGAAAAGAAAAAAACAGGATGTAAAACACTATGTCAATTTTTTTAAAAGCTACTAAGCAAAGAATAAGGGCTAAAAAGAAAAATCAGCAAAATGTTAAGTTAAAACTCTATTTACTTTTCTCACAAATGTATTTCTACACAAATATTTCTAACACTACAACTTTCCTTCTGATCTGGTATAAATTATTTAGTTTTATTTTTATTCATCTCAAAAGCGATTTAAGGCATGGTAAAATCAGTATTTTTCTAAAAAAGTAAACGTTCTTGGTAAAGAGAAAATAAGATTATGAAGTAACTTACAGGGAATATAGATGTAAAGAAAATTAAGTAAATTATGCAAAGAGATCCAATCAGTCCATTCTAAAGGAGATCGGTCCCAGGTGTTCTTTGGAAGGAATGATACTAAAGCTGAAACTCCAGTACTTTGGCCACCTCAAAAACGTACTCCAGTACTTTGGCGAAGAGTTGACTCATTGGAAAAGACTCTGATGCTAGGAGGGATTGGGGGCAGGAGGAGAAGGGGACGACAGAGGATGAGATGGTTGGATGGCATCACTGACTCGATGGACACGAGTTTGAGTGAACTCCGGGAGTTGGTGATGGACAGGGAGGCCTGGTGTGCTGCGATTCATGGGGCTGCAAAGAATCAGACACGACTGAACTAAACTGACACGTTATTAAATTTCCTAAATGGAACAAAATTCTTCAGACTATATTGTTTAAAATTTAGAATGTGTGGTTACTGTGGATGGTGCAAAGATATTTTCATATGCTCAGTACTGCAGAGCAATTTAATTCCTGAGAAGACAAGATTATATACTCAAGATAAACTAAGGTGAGGTAACCTTGTTCTCTCATGGTTAAATGAAGCTGCTGTATCTTTGCCAGGAGTATCACATACACTTTGGCAATTTGACTAAGCTGATGCCTGCCAGTCTGTCAAGGTAAAATTATTTTATCTTTGGAATTAATATTTTATAGGATGCAAATTTGAGATTATGTAAATATTGCATTCCTCATCAGACTTTCAAGTTATTAGGTTAATTACTAGTAGCAGAATGGATTGAGGGATCCCTATTCTAGTCAATAGAAAATAATCAACTATTATCATTATTTATTTTGATGTTGGATATATCTTCACATTTTTATATTTATAGCAGAATTACTATAAACATAAATTTTATTTTCAGATAGTGAGTTTTTGTGTAATATATAATTAATTGGTAAAAGGGTTCTGCTGCTAAATGGATACAAAAGCACTGCTCTTTTATAATTTAGATTTATAATTATCTTCCTTTTCAGAAATCATAATAGATGGAATGGGATAAGAGCTGGAAGCTTTCTGATATAATAAAGTAATTAAAATCTTTCTTAGTACACAGCACATACAGAAATGGTATTTGTCAAGAGGCAACAGGCCTCAGCTTTCTGGCTAGACCTGTCCAGCGATTTCAGGGACTGAGAGGAATCAATTATCTTTACTTAATCTGTTCTAATCCATTCTTCACTCACTTTCAGCCCAATCTTCCTAACAGGAACATCTGCTAGGAAGCTCTGATTTGGTGGAAAGCAATAGCTGGTAGTCAGAATACTTGAATTAAAATCTTGGCTCTGTCTCTAGTGGCTCTGGATAAGAAAAGTACTGTATTCTATAAATTTCTTTGAATGGATAGTCACCCTCTGTCAATCTACTTGCAGATTTGAGGCAAGTTATATCACCCCCTGGTTGCCTTAGTACTATTTTCCCAGAAGTAACACTAAAAATAGTTAATAAGTAGTACATCAGGGCAGTGGCCAATCAGAGAGATATTATTGGACATAGAGTAGAAGCAGGGTTTTAAAGTCCCGCTTAGTTACTGGCTTGAAGTGAGGTCTAGGAGGCTCCAGGAAAATAAGGTGAAGCTGGAGGTCATGTAAGGGGCTTAGTATAAAAGCTATGTAACAAACTAAAGGATATGTGTTTGAATATTTTAATAACGAATACTGCCATATAGATGTGTGCTAGCTGAAAATCCCAGGGACGGGGGAGCCTGGTGGGCTGCCGTCTATGGGGTCGCACAGAGTTGGACATGACTGAAGTGACTTAGCAGCAGCAGCAGCTGAAAACTAGCCCTGTATATCTTACCTCACAGTGTCAGACACAGATTAAGTAATGCCTATTAATGAGTGACTGAACAGGTGATAAAGTCCCTCCAAGCAATAACTCATGGATGGAGGACCCTGGTAGGCTACAGTCCATAGGGTCGCGAAGAGTTGGACACAACTGAGTGACTTCACTTTCACGCATTGGAGAAGGAAATGGCACTCCAGTATTCTTGTCTGGAGAATCCCAGGGACAGAGGAGCCTGGTGGGCTGCCATCTATGGGGTCACACAGAGTCAGATATGACTGAAGCAACTTAGCAGCAGCAGCAATAACCCATAATTTTCATTCTTTCGGTATTTAATTTTTATAAGCCTCATTTTCCTCATCTACAATGCAGGGAAAATCCCAACAATCTCGCTACACTTAAGAATCACTTTAAGGAGCATATGAGATAATCTATGCAAAAGTTCTATGGAGAAAACACTCTGTTCCATTGGTGAGACTAAAGAGAAAGATTAAGATATTAAAAAAACAAAACCCATAGGTTTTGGCAAGCTAGCTACCCGAACATTTTAAATTCCCTTAAGTATCATTCTTACCTGGAAATTAGACTGAAATACACAGCAGTCAACACTTTTATAGTGTCCCTTAAGCATAGTTATCTGTTCTCCAGAGTAAATTGTATAAACAGCAATGGTGCTACCATATGGCACAAAAACAAATTCTGAACTGCAGCCAGAGGAGACAGTGAATTTCAATCCTTTTCTACTATCATTATATACTTTTCCATAGTTGACCTGCAAGATGTAAAAGCATAAAGTTACTTAAATATGAATTAAAAAGACAATAAAGATAACTATTTACTTAAAATATTATACTATAGAAACAGCTCCAGTAAACTAAAGAAAATGATCAGTATCCTAATAGAAACAAAGACTAATGACATACATGTACATTTTGCATTCAAGGAAAGTACAAATAGTAAAATGACCCACAAAAACAAATGTTCGCATTTCAACCTTGATAGAAATAAAATGCAAATTAAGGTAACCTTGAAAAATTATTTTAGGCCGCTTAGCAACAATTTAAATAAACCATTAAGACATTCAATATTAGTACAAGTGAGGAAAATATGTAGATGGCACTGTAATTTGGTCATCCCTTCTAAAAGGCCAAATGGTTTATTATGCAACAAAATATAAAGTATACCTTAATATTAACACATATATATATAGAAATACATTTTTGAAGAGAGAATAACTTTCTTTTTATACATATATAAAATACATATAACATAAAATTTATATAACAAAATTTAAATATATAGTATAAAGAAAAAATACATATAACATAAAATTTGCCACCTTAACCATATTTAAGTATACAGTTCAGTGACATTAGGGCTTTCCAGGTGGTTTAGTGGTAAAGAATCTATCTGCCAATGTAGGAAATGCAAGAGATGTGGGTTTGATCCCTGGGTCAGAGAGATCCCCTGGAGGAGGAAAGGACAACCCACTCCAGTATTCTTGCCAGGATCATCTCATGGACAGAGAAGCCTGGCGGGCTACTGTCCCTGGGGTCACAAAAAGTCCTACACGACTGACACACATCAATGACATAAAGTATATTTACACTGCTGGGCAACCAGCACTACCATCCATTTTCTATCTTGCACAACTGGAATTCTGTACCCATTAACCAACAAAGATATTCTTACTCCTTGACCTAGTAACTATTACTGGGAATTCATCTTAGGCTAATAATTAAACAGTAAAAAGGTATATGCCCAGAGGAATTCAATGTGGCCTTATCTAGAATGGCAAAGTAATGGAGAACAGATGTAAATTCCTAAGAGAATTATATTAATTCTAGCTTATATAGCAGTTAAAAATTATACGTTTGAAATTATGTAGAAAATAGAAATAAAAGTATAAAAAGAAAAGAACACAAATAGTATATATACTCTAATTGCAGCTTTATATAAAAAATTATATATTTGCAACAAAATAATAATTCTGCATCTGTACACCAAAGTTGCAAGCCCAACAACATCAGCCTCACCTGCACAATTAGAATTCCAGATCCCATCCCAACCTACTGAACTACAATCTTCATTTTAACAAGATCCCCAGATGATCTGTAAGTCCATCAAAGTCTGAGAAGCTTTGGGCAAAAGATATTGACAGGTTTACTTTCTGCTGATAATTTAGATAAGTAGCTTAAGCTAAGTATAAAATCAGTATCTAATGATCTGAGAATTATGAGTGAGAGCACCAAAATCTCCCTTCACTATGGCTAATACTGGAGTTTAAACAGTGAGTGATTTGCCCTTTTCTCGTTTTCTAAAGGTTGGGTGGAAGTGGTGTATGTGCACGTGTGTGTGTGTGTTTGTGCGCATGTGTATGTGTGAGGCTCAAGGGATATGCAGTGGTAATTATGGATACTACACTCAGCTTACGCACCACTGAGATTTACATGTGACAGAAATAAGCACATGTATTCAGCAATCCCACTGAAGGAGTGGTGTGGTGAACTGTTAAAACGTTAAACTTAAAATCAGTAGATTTGGGTTTCCGAAACCAACTCCACCCCCTACTTTTTTTTTTTTTTGCCTTTTATGAGTAATGAATGACTTAACTTCTGAGTTTCATTCTTCTAATATATTAAAAGGAAATAACACAGTTTACCAAAGACTGTGAAAAAAAGAAATAATGCGTAAGAGAAAACCTAGGATACCAAAGTATTCAGTGAGTCCCTAGATTTATTAATTCTTATATATTTAAAAGTATAACATTCCCCCACTTGTGTATTTTGATCCTTCATGTACAACAATTTGTAGAATAACATCAGGGTGGGAGGATGGAGAAAAAACACAACTAGCAGAAAAAGAAAAATCTCAACTAGTAATTTTCTGTTCCTCCTAGAAAAATTATGAACTGCTAGACTGTAATGGTCTTATTCATACATCAGAACACCTACCTACAAAACTTATGTTCTTTCCATTATACCACATTCCATCCCAAATGTGAGCTGAAAAGTGTTCAATGAGCTATAAATACTGAACCAGCACACTAACTTCTGTCTGTGGTTTTAGGTGCTCCCCCTGCAATCCATCTTGCAATTTACTGTCCTATTAATCTTGGTAACTCACTGTTGTGATCAAATCACCTTTGGGCTCTAAACTATCAATACCTTTTCAATGTCTATGGAATGAAGTTCTAATAACAGATTAAGGGAAGGAGAGAGCTACCATTTACTAAGTGCTCAGTGTCACACACTGTGCTAGGTGATTATCTAAGCTCCCCATGTTATGACTGTTAAGTATTTACCATAAAAAGCAGTCTGTGACAAATATCACACTATATGTTATGAAATTAAGTGAAGAAGAACTAAAGAGCCTCTTCATGAAAGTGAAAGAAGAGAGTGAAAAAGTTGGCTTAAAGCTCAACATTCAGAAAACTAAGATCATGGCATCTGGTCCCATCACTTCATGGGAAATAGATGGGGAAACAGTGGAAACAATGACAGACTTTATTTTTGGGGGCTCCAAAATGAATGCAGATGGTGACTGCAGCCATGAAATTAAAAGACGCTTACTCCTTGGAAGGAAAGTTATAACCAACCTAGATAGCATATTCAAAAACAGAGACATTACTTAGCCAACTAAGGTCTGTCTAGTCAAGGCTATGGTTTTTCCAGTAGTCATGTATGGATGTGAGAGTTGGACTGTGAAGAAAGCTGAGCTCCGAAGAATTGATGCTTTTGAACTGTGGTGTTGGAGAAGACTCTTGAGAGTCCCTTGGACTGCAAGGAGATCCAACCAGTCCATCCTAAAGGAGATCAGTCCTGGGTGTTCATTGGAAGGACTGACGCTGAAACTGAAACTCCAGTACTTTGGCCACCTCATGTGAAGAATTGACTCACTGGAAAAGACCCTGATGCTGGAAGGGATTGGGGGCAGGAGGAGAAGGGGACGACAGAGGATGAGATGGTCGGATGGCATCACTGACTCGATGGACTTGAGTTTGGGTAAACTCCGGGAGTTGATGATGGACAGGGAGGCCTGGCGTGCTGCGATTCATGGGGTCACAGAGTCGGACACGACTGAGTGACTGAACTGAATCCTGATTTACAAGATGGAGACACTGAAAATGACCATAGTCCTTCATAAACTCACATTAAATAAATTGCCTAATATCTCCAAGTTACTAAATGGCAAGACTGGAATTTATTTACTATTTTGTCTGACAGCCCATTAAATGTTTAAAGACAGTGTTTTCCTTTTCTGGGATCAGTGTCTCAATTCTTTTAAGTGTCTTTGTAGGTGAGTGTCTGGGCCACTGTAGTATTTTCACATCAATGGCTTTTTCTTGGATCAAGTCCTTTTTAAAACGTATCATCCACTATAATGGCTTCTTTGGTGGCTCAGACAGTAAAGAATCCACTTGCAATGCAAGAGACGCGGGTTTAGTCTCGGGTTTGGAAAGATCCTCTGGAAAAGGGAATGGCTACTCAATCCAGTATTCTTGCCTGGAAAATTTCATGAAGAGAGCAGCCTGGTGGGCTACAGTCCATGGGGTAACAAAGCTGGACATGACTGAGCAACTAACATCCATCCATCCTAAACACATTATTCAAAATATGGACTTCTAGCAAAAATCCATAGAGTATGAGTGTCACCTTCAAGAAGGAGAGAAAGATGGAATAAAATCACATTAACAACGTATGTGTATACTCACTACCATTTCTATCTATCACATTCACCTTTGATGCAGATGTCAACTTACTTTTTCCAGAGTGACACTGTCGCTTCTCCACTCAAAAGCCTTGAGCAGCTTTCCATGTCACTCACAAAGAAAGCCAAAGCCCGTATAAAGGGCTGCCGCCATAACCGCTGGCATACTGTTCCTTCTGTCCCTCATCTCCTATTGCTCTCTCCTTCGCTTACTCTAGTCTAACACAAGAGCCACGGACATGCTCCTTGGGTATGCCAAGCACGCTTCTGCCTCAGGGTCTTCATACTTTCTTCCTTCTTCCCGGAATGCTTTCCCTCCCAGAAGTTGGACGTGACTCACTCCTTCATTTTCTTGAGGTCAAATGTCATCTTCTGAGTGAGACCTAGCTTGACTGCCCTCTATAAAACATCAACTCCAACGTCCCAATATGTTCTATGTTCCTTTTCTTGCTTTGCTCTTCTTCATAGAACTTGCTGTGCTGTGCTGAGCTGCTCAGTCATGTCAGACTCTTTGCAACCCTATGGACTATAGCCTGCCAGACTCCTCTGTCCACGGGAATTCTCCAGGCAAGAATATTGGAGTGGGTTGCCATGACCTCCTCCAGGGGATCTTCCTAACCCAGGGATTGAACCCAGGTCTCCTGCATTGTAGGCGGACTCTACCACCCAAGCCACCAGGGAAGCCCCTTCATAGCACTTATCGCACGTAATACATATTTTACTAATACATCCATCTACTCATTGCTTGAATGATGGATGTCTTTCCTTCTCTCCCTGGAAGGTAACCTCCACAAGGATAGAACTTTTCTGTTTGTCTACTGCTGTATAGTACTGCCTGGGATATAGGAAGTACTCTGTAAATACTTATTAAACAAATGAATACCACAAGAAAAGGAAGGAATGACATAATTAGGGACATGTACAATATAATGAACAAGAGAGTCCAAATGAGACCTCACAATGCCTGTATTTTCAGCCTGGGACATGATGGAGAAACATTTCATAAAGAATAAGAGGGATTAGCAAACTCTAAAGTAATCTAGCAAAAACAACTCTGACTTTAAAGTTAGTTTTTAATAATAAAAGTAATACATAGAATATCTAAGAGAGAATTAGCTAGAATGGATAAAAGAAAGGAATATGATTTAACATTAATATGAACCTTAAGGTAGTTAATAAATGCTTCAAGGGGTCTGGGTATAATCAGCATTATGGTAACAGTGGAATCTAGAGTCACACTACTGTTTTCTAGCTATGTAAACTCAGGCAAGTTACCTAATTTTATGTCTTATTTTACTCATGTATAAAATAGATATTATAATAATATTATAATAAGAAACTTCAGAGTGTTGATGTGGTCATTAAGTAAGACCATATATAGCCTGGCCTATACAGTAAAAGATAATTTTTATTAGCATAGTAAATAGGATATAAGTGCTTGATAAATATTAGCTGTTAGTATTATCACCAAATTTAAAACTTTTGGAAGCCTATTCTGAAAGTTACTGAAACAAGAGGTACATTTGGTAAGGATCATAACATAAAAAAATTTTTTAAGTACTAAAAATTAATTACCACATAAGAATTTAGCACTTTCATGGAAACAGTATGGAGAAAAGGGGAACCACACTGTTGGTGAGAATGTGCATTGGTGCAGCCACAATGGAAAACAGTATGGCTGTTCCTTAACAAACTGAAAATAGAGTTATCATATGATCCAGTAACCCCACTCCTAGACATATATCTGGAAAAGAAGAAAATGCTAATTCAAAAGATACACAGACCCCAATATTCATAGCTTAACTACTTAAAGTAAGACACAGAAGCAAACTAAATGTCTACTGACAGATGAATGGATAAAGAACATGTGAGTTATATACGCACCC